>JAGDQP010002454.1:0-63370 GCA_022664845.1 Lepisma saccharinum
TTTCTTTAGGGAATCTCTTGGTCACCTATTGCTCAAAAATGGAATATACATGTTAAAATACAGCAGGTGTGGTTTGAGGATACCATGCAGCTACAGTTTTACTGTTAATGTTATTAGCCATATAAAGCCTACAGAGACCATTTTCCCACGCTTTCAAAACCCTATAACACTGAAACGAAACCTTTCTGCACCCTCAACGGCGATGAACTATACATTTTCCCCTTATTTTCGCCTCCGAAATCTCGTGAGATGGTTTTGTCCATGTTGTTTCGGAATACCCTGTATAAATAAGTCTATTTAGGATATTTCTTTAATCAAATTAAATGTTTTAAGCTTGTTTATTGTTTAAAAAGACGTAGTTTGTTTTAAACATTAAGAACTTTCTAAAATAACATATATAAAGAGTGAAATTTCTTTTATTTTTAGAAAAACTGTTTTCTGAATTCTGATTAATTGAAAATTTTCAATTAGTTTCTCAAAAACTGGTGAAAAGTTAAAGTTTGGACTCATGCCAACTTTCTCTATCACTGATTTGTAACCTCCAGAATAAATATGAAATTCACATTGAGAATTAAAGCTGTTGCTAATCTAGTTTAGAAAGAAATAAATTCATAAAAGTTCTAGCATAAGTATTATCAACAGGAGAGTCTGTTTGCAAAACTCTATATATCTCGAAATAGCTCAATCACACTCTCCTACGCTAATTAATGTGGCTAATTGGTTCGAATGTAAAAGGGTCACTTTAGAAAATGGTTATACATCAGATACACAGTTACGAGAGGAATCGTACCTGTCGCCCCAGCCAATCTAAATTAAACATTGTGCTCTAAAATATGCTAAAATGCTCCCTTATGAAGAAAAGGTGAATAGCACCAGGCACTTCATACAATTAAAGGGGACTTACGAAAACAAGAGAACGGTCCTTTTAACAACAACAAAAAGTAACATGAAAATACCTTCTGGATAGAACACAAACCGTGAAATACAATAACTAAACTAAGAAAGCAAGAAGAGACTGGAAGAATGAAAAAATATTAAGCAAGAATATTTACAAAATAAAAGAAACATGAAGGGCATAAACGATAAAAGAATACACCATTCTAAAAACACAAAGTCGAGCAGCAGTCTATTAAGGTGATCGTCCGGAGAGGTTTACCAAAGCAATAAATATAATAAACCAAATGATTATTAAAGAACATCTAAATCCAGAAGCAATTTCTCCTACATATCTTGTCCATTACACATGGCACTAACAAGGAATGTAGCAAGTTATTATGAATGAAAATCCCGGGCTCCAACCTCATCCCACACAATGAAATATACAGAAAGTAGCAGTCAACAACTGTTGTTGTTAAATTTCATTCTGATTTCATTTAAATTATTTGCATCATGTCAGGAAGTAATTGGAACGTGTACAATTAACTGTATATAATTAATCTAGAAACACAACAATTAAATATGTTTTCTTTTTCGGAAAGTTATTTAGAGTTTTATATTGAGGTAATTTCTCGAAAAAAAAAAACTCATAGAAATTGACACACTAGTGTCAATTACAATCAACAAAAGATAATTTCATACAGCAAATATTACCCCACATTACTCATCATGGAATTATCCGATGTGGAATTTATCGAATATCAGTAATACCTAGATAATTTCCAATTTTTATTATCACTTAATGTAAGTGGAAATATAACTTACTAATAAATGATGGTAGTATAATTCTTAGTGAATACATAAGAAATAAATTAATTTTGGAATGAAGCAAAACATTTTCTGTAGTTGAAGGTACTCTGATAAGCACTTATTACATGACTGTGTATAAAAGTTGAAATGATAAATTTAGCATGTTGTATACACGAGCCTCATAAGTCGTCTCGACTGTAATTTTTATTTTACTTGAAATAATTTCTTTTCAAATTAGAATACAGCTCTCAAGAGTTAAAAAATAAATCATTTAACATATATTTCCTGTTTATAATATTTCATAACGTGACATCTTTCCATTATCTCCGCCTTTCCTATTTAATAAGCATTTCTAAATACCTTGCTTTGACGTCGTCTATTTGTTGCAAAACAAAATAATTTTAATTATACATTTTGTGGTTTAGAATATACTGTTAGTTAAGCAATTCCGTAAATTACGGCTATTCTTCAAATCAAAATGAAGAAAGTAGCCGTCATTTACTCATAAGATTAATGCGCAAGCTTAGTTGAAAACTTGCATAATATGTCTGACACGTGAGAACTACAAGCATTACGTAATGTAAATATAAATAAGCAGAATCATATAAATATATATTAAAAAGCAACAAATATATGGGAGATCTTAAAGAAGTCATTAAGGCCAATTTGAGTTTCAACAAAATGTTACGAAACGTTATGAATAACACTATTTAGTTTTAAAGCAGTTAGTTTACAAATTAAAGTTATACTTTACTGCAATTACAAGCAAAATGTTTACTAATGCCAGTAATATTTTACGGTTGCGGAAGTTGGAGTAGGACACCAGTACATCAAAATAAATTACGGATGTTGGAAAATAAGAAATAAGAGTCAAAATGGGAGGAATTGACTGGGTACAGCATAATGAAGGACTCCACTAACTGTACCACTCACGTGAAGTTGTAAAAGTAATGAAATCACAACGACTGAGATTAGCAGGTCATGTAGCTCGGATAGGGTAAGCGAAGATTATATTCCATGGAGGTTGGGTAGCCGGAGAGAAAGAGACCCTTGGGAAGACGAAGAAATAGTTGGAATAAGAGCATTAGAAGGGATCTGCGAGTAGTAACAGTTCGTGATGAAAAGTAGCTTGATCCTACCTAGGGTAGAATCCAATTGCGAAAGTTTGCTACTGCGGTCATGAACTTACAAATTCTTGAAGTCATAGAGTAAGTAACTAATGGATTAAGAACAAACGTGATTTCCTAGATGTTTTGAAGTTTTCCCGTGCAATGAGTAAAAAATAAGGACAACTTAGGTTAAGTGAACTCATAACCTTCAATGTAAAATTGGAATTCATTAAACACTACGCCTTTCTTAAAGAATTATTTATTCACCCAAAATTTAAATTACTCTTAAATCTATTAATTACGTCATATTTGTTTATTTTTTTGGCTTTACACAAAAAAATATCTAAGAAATTTGCAAAATATTTTCTGCGTTGAACAAACGATATTTGGTTATAATTTTCTATAATATCTGCTTTATAGATTTCAACATTGTGTGGGTATGTCTGGATCTGTACAGTAGAATATTAAAAACAAATTGTGACCTGTTAAACAAATCACAATTATTATTGGTATTTCCACAAATCTATCCAAAGGCACGTATTTAGGGTTTGTACGTACTAATGCTGCGAAACTTCGAAATTGTTGAAATGTCTTTAGTATATGTGCACTTGTAGTTACTACGGGTTCTGTGTCAGCAGGCATTTGATATGCGGTACATATAATATTAACGTTAATACGAATTTGTACCTTTCTGGTAGAGCGTTAACAGAAGTTAACAAAAACTATATACCATGTGGATTTCCAAGATCTACTTAACATTTTTGTATTTAAATTTCTACACATGAGTCCAATTAGATGTATTTTCTTTCAATTCAATTGCTAGTCCCAAATTATGGGAATTTTTAACGTAAATACTCCAGATTTAACATTTTTACCGTCAGAAAGTCGTAAGAGGGATTGGTGGAACCATGCGCTATGATAATATCAAAATAAAGGTGTAACATAGGTTTCTGCGCGGCATTTAAGTAGTTTGGTGTGAATGGAAGTCAAGAACTTCTATTTTTCCTCCTAATGAGTTGTACATCAGATAGAGTAAGTAAATGCATCACTTTAAATTCACTGCGCATGAGTTCTGCACAGTGAAATTTCTTCTGCCTTACTTTTGCAAAAGTTGTGCTTCCTTGAAATATTCTGTACTGCATTACGTTTCAAGTTCTTGCTTAGTTTCTGCCTATTTAACACTTTAGGTTTTGGTTTGTCATCATCATGTTGTTGGAAACTTTTAAAAAGGCTGTTTTTGAGTCAAATGTAACGCAGCATTTATACTTTTTCACGAAGCATGTCGGTCGTTGTACTATCATGGAAAAAATAATGTTCACATGACTTTCTTATTCAAATTTCTCTATAAGTCTACAATATAGGCCGCCCAACTAACGTTGAGTCGGCGGTGTGTGATTCTGAGAGAGTGTGAGTGAGCGAGCAAGGGCCCTGTAAGGTTCAACATGTACAACATAATTGAGACCGTATTTGAGCTGATAGATGAATTTTGCAGAATTTTCTTTTTTGAGTGTAACCAGAAGCAAATGATACAGAAATTTAGAATGAGTAGTCTTGTCTCTTCCATGCGGTTGCGAAACAGGAAGAATTGGATATTCTGTGACGACGATATCTTCATATATATCCGTAGTAGATGTATCGATGGGCAATTTTCTAAGTACCACATTGAGTGGACGATCTTGCTGTTGAGGTTCCGTTGCAAACTGCGGCTTTTGTTGGAGACAAGTAAGCCTGAAGCTTGTCGTAATCTGATTTTAATTGCGTTTGGAATTTGAGGAAGTTAGCTGTCTGATTGACTATATGACGGTCTTCACAAATAGAACTTAATGTCTTACTAAACTGATATCTATTAGTGAAGCAGGTGGCTTTGGAGTTCGTGGCAAAGGTACTGATTTAGAGTTGTCTTTTGATCAGCTTGGTCATTGTTAAGTACATCGAATATATTAGAAAATTGGACCGGTGAGGTGAGCTCCTCCTGGTGACTGACCCCTACCCCTGGATAGTTCTAATTAGATCAGAAGTCGCTGTATAGGGCTCGAGGCGAATCTTTGTTGTGTTCTCTGTGGTAGTTCGCTTCAGGAATTTATGGTCTGTTCTCAATTCCAAAGTAGATTTTGTAGAAACTTGTGGCCAAGTTCGTAAAGGAAAAAACAAAAAGGACTTTCAATAAATTTGATACGTTTTACCCTAAGAGATAAAGAAGTTTGAAAGAAAACTAACAATAATGCTTGAAGGAAATAATCTTTATTTTTTGCTAGTGGTAAAGAATCCCAAGAATATTTTATTTTGGTATTCATGGTAAACATTATTAATTTTTGCTGTTTGTAGTAATATTCTGAGTGTAGAACATTTCATAAAATTATGCTGGTCGAGCGATTGACTACCTCATTTTATATCACTTTTTGGTTGTATTTCTTTAAAAACACGAAGCATTATTTAGTCAAAAGAACTATTTTGTGCATTAAAGTAATTGATGGTACATACAGTATATATTTTTGGCATATTTTCAACTTCATGTCATTATGTTGTTTTTAAGGGATATTAATGACTTTCTATTAAATATTTGTACTTTTTTTGGAGGGAAAAGGCCCCCATCAAATGTCGAATAATCAGGAAAATAAGAAGACTGATCATTAGTATTGAAGACAATTCAATTGTAACATCATTGTTTACTCTCAGCGTCTAAGTTTACTTTTCACATAAATAAATTGTACAATATTTTTGAAAGGGTTGCAGAATGTTATTATTTCCAAAAGATCATTAGTAATAGATAAGATAGACTGGTGGCATTCTATTAGTTATAAGAATTATTTTATTGTGTACATTAATTACAAATTCTCTTTCAGCCTTGACACATTTAAAGATCATTCAGATACAAGTAATTGTGCGAAATTAATGTTCGAACCACGTCATTGGTATATTTCGTCAAACCATTTGAAAGCATCATCGGTCGTTGTAAGGTCTTTCGGTTCCATTCTAAACCCTTGCATTCTTACCATGGTAGGAGAAGGAAAGTTGTTGTTTCGTTATTACTATCACCCCTCCACTAGACTGCTTCTTCAGGTATCAAGTAGTCCTTTTGGAGATTTCTTTTGCTTGTGTTTTCCGATCGGCATCTTGTTTCTTTTCCCTTCGGTTCTTCATTTGGAGCGTCTCACACTAACCATCCTACACCAATCGAGCAGTACCGCTCTGACGCCAACCCCTTTGGCGTGCAGCGAAATCCTTCCGGACCTGAATAGCCTTGATATGGAACGGTCTTGCGGGCCTTGCGTCAAGCCTGGCGCGCCGAACAGAAGGCCGTTATAAGATGTGACAATATTTTCACTCTGTTGCCAAAAACGTAACCAGAAATTTCTCTTACTAAGCTTTACAAATTTTATCTCTACAATCTTCTGATAATTTCAATATGGTTCTCATTCTTTCTTTAACTTTAAAATGGTTGGTGCGATTTCTTCCGTTTCAGTTAATTTCTTTCAATTTCAACTATCATGTAAGGAATCTCTTTTGGTTTCATATAAAGTCCTTTCGTAATTCATCCTTGCAGTATAGCAAAATTATGAGTATTTACGTTCACCTGAACTGATCTGAATATCCTCCAATAACAACTTGACTAGCAACAGATATATTATCATATGAGTGATAATCGACGTGTCTTTGAGCTCTATTCGTGTTATCGAACGACGTAGTCTTCTATCGTTTTAATTGCCGGTCAGCAAACCAGCACACCTGAATGGAATACTGAGCATACACAAGGCTCATGCCTCGCTGAGACACATTCTCGGTGCAGTATGAATCCCGACATTTTGTTAAGTTAAATACCTCACGTGTCCTCTCCAACCATTGATGCGCCATTGTGGACACAATGTCAAAATTTACTATGATCAAAGATGTTGTTGTTAGAGAATACGGAATGAGGATTTCATGAATGCCCTTTAATATTCTTCAGAAGCTGGTAGGAATCACTATTCGTGCTGTAGGTATGCAAAAATCTCGATTACACATAGATCTTGGTCATGTACAACGAAATGTTTAGTAGTTCAACAATATTGTGTCTTACCGCAACTGAGGTTCCATAACGAGTACAACCAGTAAGTGCTCTCCACTGATCAGAGACCACTCCATCAAGATTTATCGATTGTTTCACAATTTAAGAAACACAATTCTTTCGACAGTCGTAGTCCTATCTCCTCTTGACTATTTCAGCGCTTTTCTTTTCTTCTCACAAATTCAGCCAGAGGCCATAAACCATATGTAGCTGTCACCATAGCCACCTTCTTCCATTTTATCCCTCTGCGTTCTTCTTCTGCTACTTCTTCCTCCTGGGTTACTTCCCCTTCTTCCTCGTCATTCTTTTCGGTTACTTTCCCTTCTTCCTCGTCATTCTTTTCGGTTACTTCCCTTCTCCCTCCTCCTCCTCGTCTTTCTTCTCAGTTACTTTCTCATCTTCTATCCTGTTAGGGTTTAACTCTCTCTCTTCTTTCTGAGTTAATCTTCCGCTCTTAAGTAGGTGGTAATATAATTCTGTGTTTAAGTACCTTAAGTCACTTTTCAGGCTCTGTAACTCTTCCCTCTTAAGTTTCTCTGTCTCCAGATTATCTAATGCTCGAGGAGTAGGACGAGTCATTTTCGGGGGATGCTTTTGAGGGGACCTTCTCGTCAGGTCAACGGACTGAATTTCTGATTCGAGCTGCTGGATTGTGTTCTCCATAATACGATGGGAAAACTCCCTCACGCCAATATTGTTCTTCAACTCAGCTATGTCTTGTCTCAACTTTTTTTCGTAAGGATCAGGTTCCCGATTGCCTTGGCTGGTGGAAGGTAACGAGCCGTCATTGTTTCTAACCTTGTTCATAGAGTCCCCTGGAGCAGCCCCCCGCCGGAGATCCGAATGGGGGGCTATTTTACCTCCGGAACTCTTTGCCCCAGAAGACTCCATGACCCTCGCCGCCGGGACCTCCACTCAGCAATCACAGTTACAAGGTTTTATAAGGGACCGGCGACGGACCTCCTTCCCTTTAACTCACACTGGTCTCTTAGGTCTTTAGGAAAGATGAAAGAACATAGAATAAACAAGAAATTTAAGAAAGGAATAGAAAGAAAAGATATTTCAAAATTTAATATTTAACAATGCATCTGGTAAGGTCTTTGGCGGGTCACCAGGATGCATAAAAGAGTAGAAACAAAGTCTTATGCCCAAAGGTTTAAACTTGCTGAAATTCAGTTGCAGAGGGAGACAGGTTCATATCTGCCATGAGACTATACTTGGAAAAATAGTAACTGGTTGGTGATGGAGAAGATTAAAAAGAAACTCAGTTGGACGCTAATGAGGCGTAATGAGAATGTAGTGAAAAGAGAAGGCAGAAGAAGAACAAAATAAAGAATAGTTAGCACATTGTCTTCAAAAGATATAAAACTAAAGAATGCAGATAAATCCCCCTCCCATGTGAAAGGCATGCTGATTTTTTGTAATATAGTGTCGGAGTAGTACATGAATTTCTGTCTCAGTCGATCTATCACTAAAGATTTTTACAGGGATTAGGGGATGCTGTTCGTTGAAAACGTTGGCCTCTGGACACTTCATCACGATAATGCTCTACATAATGCGCCAATACTGGTCTTCGACTTCTTAGCCAATATAAACTTTCCTGTGATCATATCTCACTGATGGGATAATCGAGTGAACTTTATATTTCAAATGTCATTAATTTTAAATGTTATTGTCTATTTTTTTCTTTATCAAGATCATGTCCGACTGGAGAATGGGCATCTCTGAAATATTTCACAAATTCTTAGCAAATATGTCGCAAACCTGAAATCTCATCCGTTGTACGCTTCGTAAACGCTCTTTTGAATTTCTCAACATGAAGTTCAAATCAATAAGTATAGTACCATTCTTGATTCTCATGATAGGCTAATTCTGAAGAACACCTGTCACTGTAGACCTGTTATTTCTTGTAATGCTTACTTTGCTTTCTCAACTGTATGAGCTGACTCCCTTAGTTCAATTCTGTGTGTCTGTATATTCTCTTTTAACTGTTCAGCAGTATCAAATGTGCCGACTACGAACTGTCAAAATATTTTTCTTTAAATTTTGTGTCATGCTAGTTCTACCTTCAATCAGTGGAAGAAAATAAAATCTTATACAATAATTTTCAACGTTTTTTAGACTATTCCAACTCAAGTGTAGAAGAGAAATTCTTTAAAATAAGCATTGACGCTTGTTATTCGCTGCAAATGTATCTCAGGTAATGATCTTATCAAGATTATATTTTCCTTTGCCCTGAACTTCTAAAATGAAATGTAACTAAGGGAACTGGAGATAATTACTACAGCCAAAGGTTAAGGACCGCTTCTCATTAATTTAATTTTAGTGGAGGTCACTCAATACAAAATCTGTTTATGCAAGGGACAATGTCTTTAAACAGGAGTAGGTAATCTTTCATAACAATAATAGTAAGTGGATTAGTACAGACAATTATCCTTACTGAGCATCTCCAGCAAATGATGCCTTTGCACAGAAAAACAGAATCCTGATAACGTGGCCCAAATGCCAAAAATAAACTTCTGAAAATGGAAAACCTTTGTGATTAGGTCAGTATGTAGGTAATAAGGCAATGCCAAAGCGATTACATTGTTGATGTATCCCCAGCCAGACGTGTAGAGTTGCAATGGATAAAAACATTACGAAAATAGAAATTTTCGTCATATGAAAAGAAAAATATGATAGTGATTTATCCCTGAAATGTCGGCACGTGACGAAGTGCCCAATTCAGACAGTGTTGTGGAGTAACTTCCAGAAGATGACAGAAATAATGTAAAACACGAGATATATCGAGTTTACATTAAAAATACGGAACATTTGAAAAACTTTAATCATGTCGAAGACGCAGGAATGCCGACTGGCTGGACAAAATTTGTAAAGCGGCCCCGAAGGCGATGAATATTCTCCAAGCTATAAAAGTGAAAAAGGCTGATATCCTACAATAATGTTTTATCTACGCTTCACGAAAGAAAAGTGTACAAAACCAATTCAGAGAAAAGTTCGATTTACTTATTGACTACGTGAAACCGGGAGCAAACAGAAAGGCAAATGATGGCAACATAGTTCGGCGATCTTACAAAAAATCGGCAAAAGTTACTGGTCTTAATGAGGAATTTCGTCCATTCGTAGTTACTGTACAGGGCATGTCTTCTGGGCATGGCATAAATACGGCTGCATTTGATCAGTACGTGAATGAACCACAAAACTCTTTGTCGAGATGTATCGTTCGTTCTACATGCCGGCTAGTGTGCAACAGCTTCTAGTCCATTGATCTAACATTATGTCAAACACACTTCTTCAGATAGGTCAATTACCGAAAAACATAGAAATAAGGACTTGAAGTGTTTCAGGCGAACTCGTTTATTGATCCTCCATAAATAAAGACATTGTTAATTTTTTATTGGTTTCCGTGATCATCTTATCAAGTCTCGTCCCTCCACCTCACAGAACACAAACACTTTCTTCCTGATGTATTGGGTCTCATCAAATGTGCTGAAGTGGCAGATACATTTTTAAACATTAGAAGGTCAGGCGAAAGTGTCCAAGATAGGGTACTCGACCGTGGTTTCTAAACGATGATTATATGTAAGAAAGAGCTTACAGTACATGATTACGACTATTTAACTTGCTACGTTTCATCATTTTGACTCATCAACAAAACATGATGAACTATATTTCACGCGTTCTAACCCTTTTCTTAATTTTGGCCACGTTTTGGGGATTCTGTCCCACTGGACAATGGTCTAATTCTTCTCAATCAACTACTGCTTTTGGCACCGTCTCTCTATAAGCCACAATCTGCATGAAGCAGTTATATACGTACAGTACAGTAGAACCTATAAGACTGAGGGCATCGCCGGAACGCAAGAATGGTCAGATGATTATCAGAAGAGCAAACATATTTACTGCAGTATAGTAAAGTTAGAAGAAATCCATTTGATAATTATGGAAAACTCAACTTACACCTTGCCAAAAATCACTGCTTTAACAATGAATAGGCTGCTCGTACAGCAAATAATCAGAATTAGGCACTTGTTAAGTATCACCAGCTAAGTGACTCAACAATGTATGTACATAGTATTTAAAGGATAAGTACAGACATCCACCAACATTCCTAAGCCTTCGTCATGGTCGGATTATGCGAGAAGTCAAAACATCGGAGGTCGGATTACCTAGGCTTTTCTGTAGTTGTCCTGCTTTCGGATGGCATGTCCTCTTTCTCATCTTGTCCTCTCTCCCTTTCTAAATATCTTGAAATGTCCTCCGTTCTGTAGTTAAAAATATCGTGTTTTTTTTATTTAATTGAATTCTGATCAATTTGCGGCAAATTTACTTTTTTTATTTTTGCGGATTAATTTCGCATACTATTTATACGAATACGTTTCAGTTATAAATTTATCATACGCGCTGTCCATAGTTTGGCTGAAATACAGGACGTTTCCTGTCATCTGTTGGTCGCTATCTTCTCCGAGTAGGTTAGGTTACGGCAGGACTACCATACTTCATGAAGTAAAAGACTATCATATGATAACAACACTTATTTACATATTATGAACAAGTATAAATGCGCCTTTATCTTTTAAATTACTTTTTCTTTACTGATTAACACAACTTTGTACATCATTAAGTCTAAAAATTATACTCAACAGTGTATAAATTAACGTAAACTTTACTTATTTTTTCTGTGTCCAATCGTATTTCTCAATTGAACGCATCTGCTTCAAAAATGTTCAAGGATTCCTTTATATCTATAAACGAAATTTCTCACGTGACTAGAGTTGCCAAATGTCCGGTTTTGAACCGGACAGTTCGGCTTTTAGGACAATTATCCAGTGTCCGGTTACAAGTTCAAACCGGATGCCTAATGTCCGGTTTTGATAGATATTTCCTTACAAGAGCATTTCAATTAAAGTTTAAATATGAAACTTTACTCTGTAAGTGAAGATTCACAATTTTAAAGTCAGTAGTCTCAAATTACGAATTGTAGCTTGTTCTGGGTCTGGTTAAACCATTGTTGTCAGTTATGAATAATATGATAATTACTTACTTCTAAATGCGGTTATGCACTTTCTGATGCAATAGAATGCCAAGTGTTGTTTCCATTTCAAACTATTATGGACAGGAAATATAATTCATTATTACATTTGGCGTCATAACAAACACCATGCGCATTCTATTGATTCTCGTATGTTGCTTTAACTCAACTTGTGTTTGAGATAATTGTGAAGTAAATGTAGTAATTATTCTTGCTCGTAGTCTGTTACATGTCCGGTTCCAGAACTGAAATAAATCGAAATGTCCGGTTTTTAAAGGAATTTGAGTTGGCAACCCTACACGTGACATGTCTTTGACATTTTACTAGACAAGCAGATAGCTTGCAACAGAATCTGGAGTCAAACAATTTATCTCTTTGCGAATAAGGAAAAACACTCTTTCAACACTCCATCACCATTATGTGCTGGAATTGCGAAACCGAATTTTACCATCTTCAACACAGGGGTGGATCCAGGGTGGGGGGTGATCGTCTTCCACCCCGAGAGAATAGGGTACTTTTTTATTTTAAAAATAAAACAAAACACACCCCAGAGTTGGAACTCTTGATTTATTCAACTTTGTATTACAAATGTAAAATAAAATCTAAAATAGGTAGGCCTTACTATTTTTACGATTGCAGAAGTCAAATGAAGCAATACATCGCAAGAAATTACTAGTCTTGACGTCCTTGCTCAGAAAATGTCCTCCTTCGAGAACGCAGGTGGCCGGCCATTTCTGTTCTTTCATTTCAAGATGCGATATTTTGCGCTCTTCCTCCGTTCTCAAAACCGATCTCTGCTTCTTGTTAACAATTAGCAGACAATAAGCTATAAACCCTATCCGTCCGCAAGAATTTGTCAATATTCCTGTTTTAAAAATGACAGTTTGATATGTGCAAAAAGCAAATAAACCTAATGCCTTTCTTCATGTGGGAGTTGTCGAACAGTGTTAAGGACTGAGAAGAAAGGAATGTCAGGAAAAACTGAAGTCTTTATCTGAGACTCGTTGGATCGATCGATGCGACGCTGTTTCGCAATTTCTTATAATGAATGAAGACGTACATAATGAGTTTTTAGTGATTTTTTCCTGGAACGATACTTCAGGTTCAAGGGCATTCAAGTTCTTGAATTCAGTGGGCTCACCAGAATTTGTCACAGGACTTGTGACCCTTGTAGAAGCATCTACCTTGTTTTCTCCTATGGTCAATGGATTAGAAAAGCACACCTTGAGCATTCCCAAAGCAGAAACGATGAGCGAATGTGTACTACCTGATACATTAACTCGTAAGGACGAAATGCAGAAAAAGGAATTCGGTATTCTTTTCCAAGAAGCGACAGAAATGATGCGAACAATTGATTCAACCATAGAAATCTCAGTGAAGCGCCAGTGTTCAAGACAAATCATCCGAAGCAACGTGCCAGCCGACTCTCCCGAGGAGTATTATAGACGTTCTCTGTACATTCCTGTGCTTAACATCCTGACAGATATAAATTGTAAATTCTCGAAAGAAAACTTAAAACGCGTTAGCTTATTATTGTTACTTCCAGAGAACATTCAGTTTCATCAGGAAATAAGTATGGAGAGGCAAAAGGAAATCTTCGAAATTTTGTCTCCTTTCGCGAACAAATCCCTGAGAGGGAGTTTGCTGGAGAGGTTGAAACATTAGCGTCGTTTCGCCGTGCTAGAGAAGAAAAGTAGGGAAATAAATAACTCTTTGGACGAGCTCCTCATTTGTGTCTCTAAACAATATCCTGTTATTCATCTTGCCCTGCACATTCTCACCACTTTAGCTGTGAGCATTGCCACGACAGAGAGAACTTTCTCTACGCTTCGTTTGTTGAAAACCTGGATTCGAAGTCAGATGAGTCAAGATCGACTGACTGCTCTAGCTCTCATGTATGTCCATCGTGAAATCAAGATCGATGTTGGGAAACTGGTAAATAAATTCACTGCTTTGCGAGAAAAACAACTAAATCTCTCGTACGAACTAATCAAACATTAGTAATTACATATGCTTTCATTTGTGAATCAAGCGTGTTTGTATTGCATTTGTTAAAATATAAAGTTATTCCAGAAATTGTTATTCACATAGGTTAGTCATGCATTTTACATGCAAGTACAATTGAAAATAGTAAGGAAAAGAAGGAAGCAGTAAAAACTAGCGTATGAATAGAAATTAAAAGGTCTTGATTAAAAAGAAATAATAATAATAATAATAATAAATAGAGTAGTAGTAGTAGTAGTAGTAGTAGTACTAATCCATCAGTATCAACTTTAAAATAAGTTAATTCTACAGAAGAGCTGAGTTTCCGTTTCTAAAGCTGTTTGACTTTTTTTTTTGCAATACACTCTTACCTTCTTTTGGGCTCGAACGACCGCCCCCCCCCAAAAAAAAATATTCAGCCTGGATCCGCCCCTGCTTCAAAAATTCAGGGTGATTTGCAACATTATTACCTGATCTAACAAATAACTCAACCAGAATCGATATCAAAACATGCTTTGCTATATATTTTAATGGGACATTCAAAATGACGGCTTCGTGCTTTTATTGTTAAAGATATGAACAATATATAAATTTGAAATGACATTTCTTACTTACCTTTGGATTCCTCCAAATTACAGAGCGGGCAGGACAATCGAAACTATTCGCATTCAGTTTCCGTAGTAACTGAAGTTCTCAACAATGATACTATATGACTATTAACAAACTCACTGAAATAAAACTTGCAAATTATCAATTATAACATCGTTAACATTTTGTAAGAGTAAATACATGTTGAAATTTCAACGGTAATTTTTTCAAGAAAGATATCTCTACAACACTTTATGACCAAGAATTATTTAAATAATAATAATAATAAATAGTGTAATTCCTATAAATATTAGCATTTAAGCTACACTCAATTTATCTTTAAAACTTTGAATGTTCTCCTTACCTGTTGCATTTTAACAGCATAATATTTATCATTTGCCAAAACTTTTAAAATGCATGTTTGCGTTGGGAAAATCCAAATACGGAAAAGCAACGAAACCTTAGAGTACATTAGACTGCGGTTTTGGTCAAGTTGTTAGCAAGTTGGCTTTTTATATGCCTTATCACGAGTTCAAATCTGATAGGGGTAAATTAAACGCCTTGGTTTGTTGCCCATTTTAACAAAAACAAAGTACATCCCTTCAAGGTCGTACAGAGTCAGGTCTCTCTCGATCCTCACTTGTCTTCAGGGTGGTATTTGAAGAGCTGAAGGGGATTTTCCCCATCTGTCTTCATCGACGTCCCCTCCCTTAATGGTCTTATTACACTTTTGAATCTGGTGACTCGAATTAGCTTGAGAGGTCCTCTATGAAAGAAACTAGAAGGAAACTGATTTCAGATTTAAATCCAGTGATGTCAATTTCTTGAACCACTTTTAATCTTGCTTTCTTTACGTTGTCAAAGTGCCATCCTTAAGTTTATAGTATGTCATCGTGTCGTCCCTAATTTAGTGTTTGCCTTTTAACTCTTTCCTCATTCAGAACTGAAATTTGCACTTTTCTTCTTTTATGATCGTCATAACATCTCAAGGCTACCTGCCCTGGTCATCATCCCTACCCTGGGAGATAGAAAAATAAAAATAGGACTTATCTAAGTGACCATCTCAGCAGCATTCGAGTAGTATTGCATTAGGAAAACAAGGAAAGACCACAATCAGAATGACCTACATTTGTTTTTGATCCAGTTGTGCTGATCTGCTTTGAGCAAAGATGGCTACACTCTCTCTGAGTCGAGTGACGTCATTTGGATGGTCACTTTTCAATTTCGCCAATGGATGCGCTACTTGCTTTGACTTGTATTATTTTTGTTTTCGGATGGTTTATTTTTTGTGATAAGTTTTCTTTTCCTTCTACATGCTCTATTCCTAGCATGATTTCGGCTTCTCATGGTAGTTATTTATTGTTTGATGGCCGTCAGTGTTTTATTTTATTGTCTGTATAGCAGGAATGTTTTCACTAGGGTGGTTAGTGTAGTGCGAGATTTTGACTAATATCGTGTGATTTTAATGTCAATTTTTAAACAAGTCAATAGAAGATAACACATGCATTGATAATTTTCCTCTTTTTACTTTTAACGCGTTTGTTTCATTATTTCTTTCGTTGTACTAGGGCTGAATTTCATGAAAGCTTGAGTTGCTTGCTTTGCGTACGATTTGGGTGAGTAGCCAATTGAAACACGTCTTTTATTGTGTGTTTTATTGTAAGGTGAATGTGACTGTTTCATTTGGAGCCAAATCGCACGCAAAGCAAGCAACGCAAGCTTTCATGTAAATCAGCCCTTAACTTTACTGAAGCGTCAGTTACGTACTTCCGTTTCCGGACTATAGTGACGCTTCTGGTCGCCATGTTTCGGATTCGTTAAACGTGTAAAAGGTTTGCTGCGCCAAAAAATAAGCATCTAGTGATAAAATCGTTCAACGCAAAATGTAAAGCTGCTTAAATTACTCCCAAGACCTCGTATTCACTGTTTGTGAATTTATACAGCTGAGTTATCATCATATGCTATGGAAAGTTAATTTATAAAATAGATTTTGAAATCACCATATGCAACGGAGAAATGGTAGCTGGTGAAGAAGTAACGATTGTTGAAACCAGTGATTCCGTCAGATCTCCCTGTAGGGGGTGTCACCCTCCCCAATTCTGGACAACACCCCCGAACTTTGAACATTTTGCCCCCAATGAAAAATGTTTTAATTTTTGCAGCATTTTTTTTAAAAATATGTAACAAAAAGTCTGGATTTGTTTCCGAACCAACCTAATTGTTAATTGTTATTAACGTCCTAAACGAGCTGGTGGGCTTCTAAGGACGTGACCTACAGTTTTTGGTAAAGTTGGCCCCGAACCACTGCGTTTAGTGGACCCCGGCGGGATTTGAACCCGTGACCATTTCCACAGAAAGCGGCACTCTAATCTCCTGGCCAACCGAGGTATCAACCTAATTTTTCTATGGATGGCGAATCCAGATGGCGTTACGCGCCCCCTTGAGGGAATGCTTTATTTTTGTATAGCATTATTTCAACAATTTATCTAGCAAATAGTTTCGTCAATTGTTCTGAAAATATATCTTGTTGATGTACAAATGTTGATGACAAATGTACAAATCGACGGCCTACATGTACCGTTGTTTTCCATCATTTGGTAAGGATAAAGGATTAAATTGATTATATCTGTGGTAACAACACTCCATCATTTGGTGTTGACGTCCGAAGACGACAATCCAGAATCCCGACTTTTTGAAATTACCACATTCTGGAAACCCCGGCATTTCGAAATTCAATAATTTCGAATACTCCCTGATTTATACTACATCATTGCAGAATTTATACTAGAATTATTATCATTACATTCAGTCGTTTTCTATCCACTGCTGAATGAAGGCCTCCCCCTTTTCTTTCCTCATATCTCGGTCTGCTGCTACCCTCATCCATGTAGCTCAAATATGTTTAGTTAAATACACTACATTAGTTCTTACTTGTAAATGAATTACTACACGTAGTTTCTTTACTTCAGGAAATCCATTTTTGGGGGGCATTTTTTTTAGCCAGGCACCACCAGAGAGCTATAACCTCTATTTGGGAAGGGATTGGTAAAGAAATGTGGATATTGAGGAAGAGGTGGGTGGGCAAATAGTTTTTATTCTGGATCTTTTAATCTTTTTATTCTTTTCATCTAAGGTCATTATGAGTTTCCCTCATATATATATATTTTAAGGGTAAAAAAAGTAGTTTTTTAATAATGTTGGATGATTAAATGGGAATGAAGTGCATGAGACGAGACAACACTTTGACACAAATAAGATGAATTAGTGATTACTCATTACCTTCTGATCTAGGTAGATTGTAATGTAGACAGGTGTAGACAGATGGTCACTGTGCAGAATATGTAGGTACTAAATAATGAGAAATGATCGGTGTGGTGTATGCAGAGATGAATGGTATGTCAGGGTGATTTGGAGGCATGGTGTAGTGGTATAGTGTGAAAAGAAGTGTTAATGGTGTATATCTGTGAGTAGAGGGTTGGTTTTGCTGTTCATGTGAGAGTATGTTATTATGGAAGAGTAGGTGGTTGGATTCGAGTCGTTTTGTAACATACTTTATGTGTAGTTTTTCTAGGTGATATAGGAGATGTGGGAAAGCTAGTCTGATATAGGTCTTGGGTTGGGCTGGGAAGTTTTATTCTATATGCAATACGAAGGGCATGTCTTTCGAGTATTTATGTAGAATGTGTGGTCGGCGCCAATCCGGGCATTGTATCCATAAGTTAGAACCGGGCGTACGAATATTTTATATGTATTGAGAACTGTTTCCAGTCTAAGACTATGTGGTTCTTGTAAGGCGTTTCAGTAGATTTACGTGGCCAGGTTAGGTGTTGGTCTAGAGTGAGTCCAAGGTATGTGACTTGTTTCGAGGGTCGGATTGGATGTTGATGAACAGATAAGGTGAGACGTGATGGATTTCGTTGAACACGTGAGCGATGTTTAGGGGGAAGGAATACGATAGCTTAGTTTTATGTGAATTTATGGAGAGTCCCCACTTACTGCACCAAGAGGCAAATGCATTGATAACATCAGACATAGTTAGGTTTATGTTTTACATAGTTTTGCAATAGGAGAGAAATGCTGTGTCGAAATTACCCAATCCTTCTTTACTATGAAAGACAACGCCTCGCCAGTTGTTGACGGTCTTGGTACACTTTGGTACAAAAAAATTATTAATTTGATAACTCCCATGTTAACGAGGTTGTTTAATCAATTTCTGAAAGAACGGCTTATTGAAGTAGACTTCGCTCAAGTTATTGGGTTACTCATCCTCAAAAAAGGTAGCGCTGCTAATCAGGACAACTTTCGACTCATTTTCCTGTTAAATACAGACTCAAATTCTTACTAAGACGATAATGAGACGGCTTCAACCGTACACCTTAGATATTATGGATCCGTGCCAGGGGTAACTGGTTCTAAAGCTATTCACATTTTGTTAGCTAACCTACGAGAGGTGACACAGGCATATCATCATCAACTTCCAATTTTATATCTTTTTCGACAGATTTCGATAAAGCTTATCCATCTGTTAATTTACCATATTTGTATCACATTTTACATCATATTAAATTTCCGCTAAATATAATTAATTTAGTTAGTAAATTGTATGGTGTGCGCATATAGAGGTAAATAAAACTTTATTAAATGAATTTAGAATGAAACGAGACCTGAACCAAGGTGATAGTTTGTCGTCATAGTTTTTAAAAATATTGTGCTACTTCCTTTAGTATTAGCCTTAAAATAAAACTTGCATGGCATATCACTTAACAGTGTCAGTCTCAAGGCCATAGTCTACGCTGATGACGCGCTATAGTTTGCGCAAGACAAAAGGGAATTAGACATGATTCTAGAAAGATTATATTTGTATGGTAAAATTTCCAGCATTCATATCAATAAAAAGAGACTCAGTTGCTTGTTATGGACCCCAATACGAAAGTGGATTTTAAAGAGTATGGAGAGGTTAAGGACTCCTTTAAGTATCTGGGCGTTTGGTGAAGTAATAATAAATACAGAACGAGGGCCTTGAATGCACAACATTTAATCCAAAAGTTTTAGAAGCAATCAAATGTTGAATAAATACAAATATTTTTTCTCAACATGATTGGCTAGAGTACGCTTTGTCAACGTTTATATCTTGAGTCAATGTACCCATATAGTACAACTCTTCCCTGTATTTAACAAAACATACGCTACCATTGACAAGCATATAGATCGTTACTTATGGTTTAACTATCCTCTTCGCACACACAGGAGAACATGCCAATTGTCATCCACGGACGGGGGTCTCCAATTAAAATAATTGCAGATACAAGGAGAAACACTATTGCTGCATAGGTCTATTGAGTTAATTTGTAATTACAGTGAAGAATATTCTACTCAATTATTAAACGAAGTGTTACGAAGAGTTGAATTGCCCCTGCCCTTATCTATTAAAAAGTGGTCAAACTTGTTAACTTGTCTTACCCCTACCTTCATTCATTTTTGGTAGAAAAACTCCCTGTGGATCATTGGTCGGTTAAACAATTTTACCAATTTCTAACTAATCAGCGCATTTTGAAATACACATAATATATAGATACGCATTTTGAAATTTTACAGAAAGCGTTCAACCGAAAACTGGCTGAAGGTAGGTTAATCCAAAAAGTAGATGCAACTCAGCTGCCTTTATTTTTTGGATGAACGTTGTGTCTCCTATTTTTACAGTGTATGTATATCGTTCTTGTCTAGTGAACACTACACATGCGAGGCGGTTACATTGAAGTAATGTAACAGGTGATCTTCTGTCAGTAAAGGCAGGCACGAATTATCACAATCTGGAGTAAATATTGAACCATTAGAATAACCAATGGCTAGGAGGCATTAAAGTTAAGTTTAACCTTTTACCAGTGTGCAAGCCGCTTGAGGTTTTCAGTTCTCTTTATTACTTATCAGCTTTATATTTTTTACGCCCGAGTGCACGAACGTGGAGTTAACCGCGTGTTAGTTGTCCAGGGTTAAACTCTTAATCTTGACCCAATCACAGTTTCTATTGCACCATCGTCTTGAGCCATTCTGGTTACGAAATACCGAGTTGACTCGCTGTTGAGTTTATACCCGCGCAAAAGTATTGCTACTTCATTTTCCTTTGGTTTGTGATTTTCTCATGTCGAGGAAAAGACGAAGTACGAAATTGCTCATGTTGAATGTAAACAAAAAATGTAAGTGATCTGATGAGTGGTTTACACAAAATAAAATGATTTGGTGTAACTATTTCAATCTTTTTTATTTGATAAGTTTCGTGTTATTCACACAATACTTATTTATTACATGAAATATAGTTATGTGCTTACGAGTTGGTTAAAGACAGGTTAGATTATTTTATACGTGATGCATATGACGTTTGATATTCAAACCATATGCTCACCCCCAACGCGAAAGCAGCAAATTAGTCTCAAGCATTATTCGCTCTCATTTCGCACTTCCATGACGCGAAACTTTGTTATATTTTGCGTTGTAACACTTCCACATATCTTGTAAAGATTACATTTATCCTGTTAATTTTATACTTGGATGGGTAGAAAATAAAGTAAATTTAAAAAGGTTAGGTTAGACGTCATTAATTAATGTATTGATTTGAATGGTTTAAAATGCTTATTTCTCACTTGGGGAATATCTAAAGTCCATCCGAAACGCCTTTGTTATAACATAGGAGTTTCTATAGCTTGTAAGGCTCATCATCTTGGACCTGCAATTGGGGCACTATTTCTGCAATAGGCATTCAACGTTATCGAAAGCGTTGGGTTATGTCATGTCCGAATAGTTTCCTGAGGAATTAATTAATTTGGCTGTACATGACATCCGATTAAAGTCGAGAGTCTAGACTGCTCTCGCATAACGCATATTGAAAGCATGACGTATACTTATTCAAATCAACGATTTTAAGGGTGTAGGTAACTTACACACCCGACATGTTGCATTGACGAAAATAAGTGACTATTGATGGGTACAAGGGCAAAATGGGACAAAGTATTAATCCCTACATAAGAGCAACATACTACTAATTATAACGAAAATTAACCTAACATTTTCAATCCAAAGCACAATAAACGGATGGGAATCTGTAACGTGTCTTACACTTCCTTAATCTGTATATTGCAATAAATTCTTTAAAGTTTTCGGGCTAAGTCAAAGTTGCCTAAAGGCCGACCAAAATAAATATGTAAAGTTTGTTTACAAAACACACTACACGACCAGGAGTTATGAACCTATTAAACTCTTTGAACATTTGAAGTCCATCAAGAATTTCAACCTCTTCCCGATCTCCACCATCCATTTACGTACTTCTACTATTCTTCTCTTCAGATAAACCAAATTCCCGCAGTTATTCCAAGCTAATCGCATGGTTAGTTTTGACTAAGCTTTGACCCCTGCTTAACTCTTGAATAGCGTTGATGCAACGCTTAACCCAGTGAGGCAGTGGTAACCACGCGGTGAACCGGGGGTGAATCAATAGTGCAACACGGGCGTTAATGCAAAAGTTTTTTTTGACAACGCAATTTAATGATGTTCTTCCAGGCTTTCGAAAGTAAGACTTTCTATGTTGAAACACTAGTCTCAAGATAAGGAGGTCGTTAGAGCGCTTACCTCTGATGCGTGGGGTTCCCTGTTCGACACCAGCTCATATCATGCGGGCTGTGTAGTGAGTGAGTGAATTGTTATTAACGTCCTAAACGAGCTGGTGAGCTTCTTATCATGAAACCTACAGTTTTTGGTAAAGTGGGCGTACAGTTTTTGGTAAAGGTAAAGTGGTAAACCACTCCGTTCAATGGATCCCGGCAGGGTGTGAACTTGTGACCACGGACGCTGGTTAGCGAGCTCTGTAACCTCTCGGCTACTCCGAGATCATGGGTCGTGTGGTAGACAAACACCTTTTTCATGTGTCTTCTTGGAATTCTTGCACTTTTCTCATTCCACCAATTTTCTCATCATTTTCCATTTGACTTAGCCGAAGTTGGCTAGAAGTCTTAAAATTCCAAAAAGGAGACCTTAGATATTGAAAGCAAAACCCCTTTGTTGTTTGACAATATAAGCAGGTATTTCATCAGGAAATACAATTGTAAGTTACTATCAGGTAATCGTTACGAATGAAATCATAAAACTAAATATCGAGCAGCCGTAGCTCAGTAGAAGAATGCTGCTTTAGCATTTGGTAGGTCCAGAGATCGAACCCAGCGGCCGGCCATCATAACTCAGGCTTTCCAGGCGTTTCCTCAGTCATACCAGGAAAATGCCGGATTGGTATCTTCAGCTTGGGCCTTGACCGACTTCTCCAAGCGATCCTTTCCCCTCTCCTATCTCAGCCTGAGTCGTAGATGTCTAAAGGCCAATAATAAATTCAAATTCATAAAACTAAATGTTTTAAAATTAAAATATATGAAATATGAAATAATTTCGTAACCAATAGTTGTTGTCGTTTAGTACACTACAAAAATAAAATCTCGTTTAGGTGTTTCAAAACGTCTGGGAACAGCGCGTCTAGTTAATTCTATGCAGTGTTGTGTAAAATTTGCTTTACATTTCTTAAAATAAGTTTTATATTTTGCTTTCATTGGTCTGTGGCTACGTGCAAGTCCGACGTTCACCGTATGTACACGTCAATAGAAAATGACGACACAGTTTAAATCGAAATATTGATCAGTTCGAAGTTTACGCGCGTCTCGGGAGAGTAAAATCCAAAGTAACGTGAATCAGTCAGCACATTGCATTTCGTTGTCAACAATTTCTCATCGTATATCATTACAACAAATTTTCTTGTGTTATAAATTATGTGTGATCTTTACATCTCTGATAATGAAAATAATCACCTTTATGACCTTGCAGGGCTATTGTGACTCATTGTGCTGTGTATACAGTTTATGCCTGTCATTCCATTGCAAATAATGCACACAGGCACTTCTATAAACACCTACAGAGAAACAAGTAATCCTAAAATTGTTACGAAAAGCTATGTGTTATTATGATTTCGTTAAATACGCGCTCGATTTGATAAACACATAGAAATATTAAGGCATGCGAAGGCACATTAATGGCGTCAGTTCGTGTTATAAATGACACGTATTTTGCTATAAAAATCAGACAAGATTTTGTCGAGCGGATGAAGGTGTGTTAGTTTAAGTCAGGTCTACCATGAACTGCAGAAATATCGTAGAAATTGTTGCTCATTCTTGTGAGGTAGCAGTGCCGTAGCGTTCCCTAAGCGTGAAGGGAGCAGATGGCAACTTCATACATAACTTCCCTATGAGTTCGGTTAATTTTGCATTTGAAATAGTAAAAACAACGGGTTAACTTTACTTTAATTCCCCTAGCAATTGTAAAATTTACAGAAGCAATTTGTAATATTTCCAGGGTGTGTGGAAATGGTGAAACGCAAAATGTAACATGCTTTCCAGCCATGGAAGTGTGAAACAAGTGTGGAAAGTCTGAGGGGCTACTTAGGTCAATGATTCTACCAAACTTCACACTATCCAGGTTTCTTATCTTCAGAACCAGAACTCATGAAAGCTATGCAGAAAACGGATAGGAGAAAACCTTAAGATAAAAGTACACTGAATAGTAATCGCAGAACCGAGGAGAAAATTTAAAATTACAAAAACGATATCTTAGTGTTCTACCGTAACAGAGTTACAGTTCGAGGTTCCCCCATCAAGTTATGAAGTAGTCCGGCTTACCTAAAGCACTTTCTACCTTATGAATAACCATTCACCAAACGCACACTCCATAAAACGAGAAACAAAACGCAATTACAAGGTAATATTCACCAGGCGGAACTCAATCCCGTCCCTGCACAGTAGCTGGAACTATTTACATCGGCACTGTAGAATAAGTCCCGGGGCAGAGTGCCTGTGCACCGTCCTAAAACCAAAACTGCAACTTCATTCCAGTATCCATCAACTAACCTCGTTCAGCCTAAGTGTGATCCACACATGCTTCAACCGTCAACCCGAGAACCCGATGGTCGGACCCTTGAACGTTAGCCTCTAAGATAGTACAAGACCCTATTGGCCCTGCGAGGTTTCACACATGACGCAAGAATTTTCATGAAAAGCTTGACTATTCTCTGAGTTTACGATATGGCTTAGTACGAAACTTTAACCTAAAATTAATTTCCAAATAACTTCAAAAGCACCAGCAGAAATGCTTGCGGGCTGACACCCAAGAAGGCTGACAACCTTCAGAACACAGTAGTACTAATAAACAAGAGTCTAATTAGCATGGTGTACTAACTACTATTTAAATGAATCCTTGAACTCCAAATACTGGGTAAAACAGAATTAATTCCTTTATAGGAAAACGCAGTGTTTCGTTCAATGAAAATTTCAAGCATATTTGCTACACGTATTTAACTAAAAGAAATGTTTTCCAAAAACATCCGGTATCAATTTTTACCAGTACATTTCATATCTTTTCTTTTAAATTACATACGACAAAACGAACGTAACTGTACAATAACGCTCAACGTCGAAACTGAGCCGATAATTAAGTTCACAGCATTACGAAAAATTATAATTTCTCACATTTTGCTTCAGATAAAATTTGAACATATTCCATTTTCAGTGTTGACAAACGAAATTTGGGTTACGAAACACTACTATTTGAAGAACCCAATCAGTATATAAACAGGATCACTGAACACTAAATTTAGGATTTTTCGAAGCTTTTCTAAAATGTATTGTTTCCAAAAGTCAATTGCATACAACCTAACAGAGAGCTGAACGATAACATACTTAAATCAAAGTTTACCGGTACATTTCAATGACAATTTGCACTACACTCATAAATTAATAATTAAACGTGCTGTACATTGTTCAACGAAACCAAAGTAAATTTAGCTCACTGTAAATCAGATTCGAAGTTTGATCAAAATACATTAATTTAGGTTAGGTTGGGTTGGATTAAACAATTTTCTTTAGCATAGTTCGGCAAATGGTGAAAAAATGGAATCGAACGGTAGGATCGTCGATAAAGATAAATCATAAGGCGTTTAAAGTAAATCGAATTTTCTATTGGCCACGTAGTTTGTAAGCAAACTGGTCATAAATTCCCATGTCAACTTCTAATTAAGTAGCAAACTTATGTGAGAAAAGGAAGTACAAGGGAAACTAGACACAAAAGAGGAGAGGTTAAGTGCAAGGACTAAATTAACTGTATCAAGACATGGATTACGAAAAATTAAATTTCTACTGAATCCATTGTAGAATAGACCTGGATAAGGAGCGGTTTTTGGACATAGCTGTCACATGCCCTCAGATTAGGGGTAACTGACCCCTTTGCAAAAACTTGCTCCTCGATCGTACTACAACACATACTCGACATTCACAAAATGACTGACTTTACTCACAAACAAAGTGGGGTTAGACCTTCAATAAGTTTAGCAGAAGAAAAAACGCACGGGGAAACACAGATTTGACACATTACAACACACGCACGAGAACAAAGATAACATCACCTGCTTACACTCGACCTCTTAAAACAAACCATTTTCGTCCACTTCCAGCCTCAACTAAAAATTGATGTTTTACTGCAGGCATATTCTAATCTGCTCTATCTCTGAAAGCATGCAGTGTCGTACTATAATATCAGCAAAATTTTTACTTGTAGCAATACAAGTGTAGTTAACATTTTCTTTCTTTAAATTTAAATAAGTATCAAGCTGAGGTTATACCGCTGATATATCAAACTTTACATCGCAGCTATCCTTTTATAGCAGGCGCTCTAAAGGGTTCATCTTGTGTAGTATACATCATGATGATCTGAGTTAACCAATCAGAAGATAGATAGTTATAATAAGAAAAATGGGCGTGGTCTATAGACTAGCTTTTAATACCATATTAACTCAACGATTTTAAAATAAAAGATGACCAATGAAATTAGAAACAAAATGTCCAAGAACGAAAAGCATGGAAATACAAAAAATAAAAGAATAGTAGCTTACCCAAAAAGCCGCGAAAGTAACAATAAGACGCAACTAACAATTTGGGGACTTCTTCTTATCTGTTTCTTACACTTCAGCAAAAAATGTACTTCTAATCAAACAATAAAAATATGACCTCTAACTTTGAATAAACGAAAAAGAAAAAAAGGAAAACAAAGCAAGTTTAAAAGGTGTAGACCAAGATATACAATGCCCACCCACAGGTGCGGGTCATTACATCCGCGCTTCTGGTCCAATCAAGAACTAGATAAACAAGATTTTAGTGCATTATTATTTTTAATTAAAAAAAAATTCTTAAGTATCTTTAAACAATAAAAGCTATTTACCTGATTCAAATATTAGAAGAAAATGTTATATCTTAAGTAAGAAGCACTATTAAATACCTTGATCACATGCACGCGAATAACTTGCAGAAGTTTCCATGACATATTGAAAAATACTACAATAATTATTGAAATAATTCCTATTTTCCGAGAGCTGTAATTTAATTGTTGGTTTGAATGTATAGCAATGGTAGAAGTACACGAATTACAATTAGGACGACATGGGTTCCAAAAATAAACAATTCAATGCATTGTTATTCCTTAATTGCTGAAAATAAGATTCCTTCCATGGATTAAGAAGACTGAGTGTAATGTTGAAATCAAAAGAGCTAATGTCAAAGAGAGTTCTTGTCCTTGTTTAAATTGAAGAAAAGAGAATCAGAGTTGCCACCTTTTTCAAGAAAACCGAGGCAGTCTCTGTAACGGAGAGGGGGGTAGGGGCATTGATATGATTGATTGATTTTAGGGACATCCTGTAGTAGAACTTGGTACAGGATATCATTAGCATCATTTTTTTAACCCTAGATTACTAAACCATAGTCTGACAGACTAGGCAACAATTGTTGAATTTTCCCCCATCCCCTTCCACTAGGTTCATGCATCTCGTACTCCGTGCACCTGGCAATGAAGGTGAAGACGCGTGAATAGGCAATGAAGGCGAAGGGTCGTTGCCTTTCTAGTTACTTTCTTTCTGTGTCATTTTAATTCGCGTCGTCTAGTAGACTACGGTTTAGCGTTTGCGTTACTTCCAACTTTGCTTACGTAGTATAGTGGACGAAGGCGGCGTCTGACAGACTACGCGGCTAATACTGAAGCCATGTGTTGGGGCCATCAAGCCAGTACCTGCTGTGAGTGTCAAGTAAACTAGCTATGGCATTGAAAACTCTTTAAATGTTTTTTTTTAAAGATTATAACATATGTCAAATTAATTAAAATAAGTTATTATTTGCAAACATTTTTTTTTCTAAAGTAGTGTGTCAAACTACGCTTTAGTAATAACGTTTGCTACAGACCAGTTTAGTAATCTAGGGTTAAAGCGACCCGATAGTGCTTACATCACATTACTTTTCTTGTTATGCGCATTTCGAAGCTTTTACGCACTTTGATACTTGTATATTAGGTTAGAGAAGTCAACTTGGAATAAGGTAAGTATACCGATTATGACCCGGGTCCCCAAAATGGCCCACCCTCAGATCTCTGCAGCTTTCCATTGGTGCTGTGCTACTAGATATCACCGTAAATTATATCCTCATGACAAGAGAAAGCATTTTTGCGCGACTCATTTGTTTGCGAGTGACGTGAGCGCCGGCAGCTCCAGTTGAAGTGGCATATTGAGCAAGAAAATATTTTCTTGTTATTTTAGCAAAGCAAGTAATATTTCGTTTCAGTATCTATTGCTGGAAACCTAATCAGTATAATGCATGGATAATGTAGCTACGTGAGCATACATGAACATAAAATGTGTGTGGCTTAAAGTATTTATTGCCTTGTGTAACTAGCAGGCGCCAGAAAATGTAAAGAGGTACGCCGCTATGGACAAAATGCAGTCATAACTGTTTAAAATGAAAGAATTGGGTATTTAACATGTTTGTACACTTCGCATAAACAAAATTGTGACAGCGAACGCCGTGTAGATAGGCAACCCAAATGGCACTTTCTTATCCCATAATCGTATCTGGTAAACAGAACCCCTTTTTCTTCTTCCTTCGTCACACCCATACTAAAATCAGCAACAATTATAAGCACGTTTTTTTTTTGTTTTGTTTTTCAAAATAGACATGAATTAGTATCGATAAAATGAAAGAATAAAAGCGAAACGAAACAATATACGTAAGTTGACGGAGGGAGAAATTTAAACATACACAATGAAAAATTGAAACCGATGGATGCCTTTAGGTAAAGGCAGAGACATGAGAGAGAGAGAGAGAGAGAGAGAGAGAGAGAAGGGGAGAAAAGAAGAAGAAGAAGGAGTACAGATAAAAATATGGGATTTAAATGTAGTAAAAAACAACCTAACATTCTAAAGTGCAGTGCTCACAAATCTAAGAGCAAGATAGAAGTGACTTTTGGATTTTATATTTTTTCAGGGCTATTCGAATATATAAAGAGCGCTTGAAAATTCATTTAGTCACTTTCAATATTGCGACCAAAGTTGATGGTTAGATTAAATACTCATGATTTTCAGTGGAGACATATTTAGGATAATGTCAAAAGTGTAAGACACATGCTTTTTTCGTGTGGTTCGGCTGCAAATTCATTAGGGCTCTTTGAACGTACTGGTTCGGAATACATTGTAGTCATGGATTCCGCCAGGATTTTCAGATTGGGGTGTGTAAAGTCAAAATTGGGAGGGTGTAGGTAGCTTTACAATGTTTCTGTCAACTTTTGACCGTGAAAATAAAGTTAAAGTTGGGGATACTATTAAGGATTTGGGGCTGACCCCCTCCCCACAAGGGGCCGGGGTCTGGTGGAATAACTGATTGTAACAAACCCCTGTAGATACCGTGGGCCATACCTCCAATTCCAGACTACTAATGCAAATTGAACATACAAAGAAAATGAATAGATTATAATTTTTCTGCTCAATTTCTATCAGAAAGAGCCAAGATTATAATTCCAAACTGTATCAAAACGAAAAGTTACAAATGTTCAAAAGTAATATTCGCATGTTCCTATAGGTATAGCAGACATTACATCTTGCACATTTCAAACGTGAAAAAGGGAACACGTTGAATATCATGTTGATAAATTAGAGGATGGAAACGAATTTTTTGCCAAACTAATATAAAAAGAATTCCTCTCTTGAAATAGCGAAATAAGGGGGCATTGTCTACTCATATCTTAAAATCTATCTGTTCCGAACATGCCACTCTAAATTCCACCTATTGCGAATATAACCTTCTAATAATTGCAACACTAAGGAACTAGTGTGTATAACAATTCGCACAGATAGAATGAACACGGCAGAGCTGAAACGGGTCACCGGCTGTCAGGGGATGCTGGTCAGGTATTGGACTGTGTCATCATTTTTAAGATTCTGACGCGGTGATTCAATGTAGATTTGATAACCCGGAAGGTGAAGGAAATATTGTAATTATTTCATTGCCTTTGAACAGTGTTTATTTCAGGGGTGACCAGGATCGGAGATGTTACCCCGAGAGCACGACAAATACGACGTGAAAATTCCCAGTTAAATAGATTTTCCAGACCGGATCAATCGGGTTACCGGGTCACTCACTCCCTATCGCCGGGTCATCGAAAGTGGCCCCAATTGGCTGTGGAATACGCACAAACAGAGAGAGTGTGTGTAAAGTAAGAGAAGAAATAAACATGAATAGAGAGAAGGAGAAGTAAAAGAGGAGAAAGAAGCAGCGAAGACACGATAACAGTACATTAAGAAAGAGAGAAAGACCAATGAAAAACATGAAAAGTATATTATCATTATGCTAAACGACACACATACTGTATATTCGGATTCTGACCAGTGATGCTTCGTAAGTTCTCTACAACGCGGAGATGAATCTCTGTTTGAATACTTCAGTGTATGCGAAAGAAACTGAATGGTAGGGAATCGAACCCAGGTTTTCAAATTAGAAGTCCAGCACGATAGCGATACTAAACAGGCGACTTTATACGATATGTGCTTAACAAATGCAATAATGTTTATATAAAATAATAATAACATGAAAAGTGGATGCTTCTGATCATTGACGTGCCTTTACCTTTCCTGGTAGCCCCTGAGACTGGATTTGGACTTTTCTAACCAACGTTCGTAAATCTTCTTTCTCTCTATAGTGACTCAGTTATTTGATTCCACAGTCTGAAGGATTCTCCGTTTTGTATGAGAAGTAATGATTAAATTCTTCACAACCGCTTTGTAAAAAAACTTGGCTTGAACAGGATTTGAACCTACGTTGGTTTTGCTTTAAGTACTTAAAATTCCAGCACTTTTCCTCTACTCCATTTTGCCAACTAAAGACAGAAGCCATGAATTACTAAGTTCATCTTTGGAAATAGAAATTATGTAAGTTCTTTAAACCAAAATGCACACTAAAATGTCTTTATTCAATCACTTATAGACAAATTAGTGCCCACTAACATCCGAAATAACAAAAGTCCAGGAAAAATGAAATAAACAATAACAGCTTATGCAGTTTTTATGAGCCATTTAAGTTCGAAGTCACGCTTATAGGAATAAGTATTATTATTATTATTATTGCAGTGAAACGTCGATAACTGACAGTTTTATATTCCCTGTAGAACTGCATTGAATATTATGGAAGTAGACTCTGCTTTGTTTTTCTCTTAAAATATATTTTCCATAGAAAAACTTAAAAGTTCGATGATACGAATATTTACGTGTTTTTAAACTACTTCGGTACTCATTCTATGCATGTGTTTAAAATTATTCCCTTGCAAGAAGGATATTCCAGGATTGTTACGCTTTAATACCTAATATTCCGGGAGTATTCCTAGGTAATTAGAAATATGCCGGAACTTGTCCCGGGATTAGAATGCTTTCCATCGTGAAAAAATACACGGAATATTTCTGATATATTCCTATAGAATAAAAGTAACCTTGAACATTAGAGAAAGGTGCACGTTACACTGCAAAATCTTGTATTTTAACGTTACAAGGATATTTTAACGTTACAAGGCGATCACAGTTGTGAGCTTCGACTCTCCTCTCGCAACATGTCTGGTCAGCGTTGGAGCAGTAGATCAACTCCTCCCTCCGGGAGAGACCTCATCCTCATCGATACAATATCTGGAAACAATCATTCAGAAAAAGGGGGAAACCACAAGTAAGCGAAATGAGTGTTTAAGCAAACAAGCAATGAGAATAAGCTGATTTGTTGGATCGTTGGATAACAACAGATTGCTGGCGTGATTATTAGCTTGATTAGCTATGTGCACTTTCCACACTTAGAATCATAGTTTCGCATTTCACCTACGCCAGCGTTTCTTAACCTTTTTCATCGTGCAACTAAAAACATGACATTTCAAAACATGACCGTTGATATGCTGTATTTGATAATAAACATCCTAATTGCGTTATTCAAAACTATTCAACAAATTACATTATTTTACTAGACCCTAATTATAAAAACAATAAGCAAAATAAAATATCGTCTTCGAAATTTACTAGTTTTAACCTACAAACCCTAGCTGAATTAATTTTTCCCCTTCTCTTGCGTCCCCCTTACACACAACTCATGACCCCTCTGGGGGTCGCGACCTCCACGTTGAGAAACCTTACCTACGCCAATATAATTTTCTTTCAAAATCGTAAAATATTTTATTCACTTGATAGATGCATTTGGGGAATAATATACACCAACCTCATTTGTAAAACTCTAACTTACCTTAGAAAGTAGGGGGAATCCAGCTCGTATTTTGGAACCATTATTATACTACTCAGAAATTGATTCTTTGTGCATGAAATGTGGCCTGATATAAGTTTACTTAAAGAAATGCAATTCTAAAATATTATAATTTACCAAAATCAAGAAACCAGTGATATACGTTAGGTGAGAACAATGTGGATTTAGATCGAACAAGAACAAGAAAGCTCCGTTAATTTATCCTGTCCACCTGGTATATTCTGTCTGTTAGTTACCTTAAAATATTGGACCTCTTAATTTTGATTCTTCCATCTGTAATGAAGGATAGCACGTAAACGAAAACAAGTACAGAAAAACTGACTTCAAATTTGGGTTCAGTGATCTCGATTTATCCAGTCGTTTCTAATTTGGTGTTTAAAATTGGCAGACGCTTTTAATTTGCTTAGCCTTCTGCATTTTAAGAATTCATGCAAGTGATTAAATTACAGTAAAGCAGATAGAGAGTCACTGACCTCAAGTTTGACGTCAGCGAATATGGCCTCGATTAAACAGCTCCTTTCTCAACATTTTGATACGACTATTAAACCTGTCGATATAATTATTAGGCTAAACCTTGAAGTGGTTAACCCTTATTTAAGGAATCGGAATCCTTGTCAGATTTCTTTGCATTTGACAGGAACCAACTATTACGTCCATGCAATACGAACATAGATGACGGAGCTTTGTGAGAAAAGAAGAGCAAGCGTCAGGATTCGAACTCGCGTCGCCAGCTTTATGGACGAAAATGAAAAAAAAAACGCGACGCAGCGCGCACGGCCACGAATATATAAGATGAACAGGCTTTAAGCTCAACTCTTACTGAAATAAAAGCAAAGTAAAAATTATATAATCCTGATTTTTGTTTCAGTTGCAGTGTTTCGTGCATTTATGAGTTAATATTCTATTGACTACTATTTTGTTAGATTCTATACATATGAAAACTATGTTATATAATTTGTTAAGCGTTTCGAAAACTGTATTTAACGTCCCAAGTGAGAATAAGCAAAACTTGATCGTTAATTATTACAGACATAGCAACATCTCTGTATTATAATTTATTTTATGAACAATAAAAACAAGAGAAAAGTTCTAATTACTTTTATTCACATATTTTTCGCTACATCACGACTAGATATACAAACATTATTTTCTTCACAAAGATTAGTACTCGAAAACTACACCAATACACTCATTGTATTAAAACCCGCGCAGTGGTCACTCATGTTGTTGCAAGGTTGCCACATAGTTCAATTTCTGAAGAGTTCAATTTCTTTGGGGAATTTCTTGCTTATAGGATTTTCAAATATGCATTTTTGGATATCCCCGGTGTGACTTTCTCTAACATCTAAGCCGCCTACTCTCCGATTTTTTATAGTCAAAATAATCAGCTCTGAAGTTTATTTTCTCACACTTCCGGCAGCCTATAGCTCCGAAAGTACTGCATATTCGACACCTGTTTATATCAACTGTTTGCCGGCCAAGTACTCTTGCGGTCTACGGCGGTAGGCCAACAACTCGAAGATCTCGGGTTCGAGTCCCGGCACTGGCATGGTTGTAGATTTTAATGGTTAAAGGACTAGTCTTGAATGGCATAAGTCCAAAATTACTAGAATGGTCCATATATAAAATAAATAAAGTTTTTTCAACGTTTACGTAGTTCAATCTCAGATATTCATCGCACAATATTCAAATTAGCCATTATACAACACCAGTAAGCCTGATCAATATTTCAACAGAGTGGATTAGAAATTACTACAAGAATATTTCAATTTCGAGATATAGAAATATGTAAAACTAAATTAAATATTTTGAAACTTGTAACTCTTCACTGTCTAAAGCAATGGGGTTGGTAGAAAATACTACAAATTTTGTAGCCTGGTAGCACGGTAGTCCTCTGTTTACGTTAAAACGGATTTATATGCATTGAAATTTAAGTGGCTATTATGTTATACTAAGATAACAAATTACCTTACAATTCAGGTTCAAAATAGATTTAAATAGTGGTTTAGATACAGAATGAAGAATACTGATACAGAATAGTAAATAGATATCACTAAAAGGACGTTGAAAAAGACATTGTAAACAATGTTCAATGCAGATGGTGGTATTAAAAGCATTGCTGCTAAAACAATAATAGAGTATGTTGTTCATCAGAACACAGCACTTCAAGAAACTACAATATATATATATATATATAACAACATTTGTAACTGATGCTTCGACCTGATGAAAAATACTTTAGGGATGCGATAAAGAATTTAATGACGCGTTTAAAGCTTATATTAATTTCAAATTCTTTAAATGAATTGTAACATCTAATATCTACAACACGAGAAATTCTGGTTAATATGAAATGCATATATTATTACAGTTCGTAGATATTGGCGTAGCATTTTGGAGGTCGTGTATTTGAACCCAGCCACTCACCATCTTGTCTGAAGATTTTCTACATTTTTTTCCTCAGTCACAACATGAAATGTCGGGCTGGCCCTTTTTAATATAGCCCCTGGACGGCAGCTTCTCGAAAACCTTCCCCTCCCGTATACCGGTCCGAGCACTAGATGTCTAAAGGACATAAATAAAATTCAGCTTATCGATGTTTCATTTTGTTTAATATTTAAATGGCATGCAGTCATTTAACATATCGCTCAATATCCGAAATCAAAATGTGGAACAAGTTTTGCCCTCTGTTTATTAGTTTAGGATCATTGATAATTAGATTTTGCAGAACTATAATATTTTCTCATTTCAAATTTTCGCGTGATCTTGCATGATTAATATATTGAACAAAATTTGAAGAAATATTATCTGTGTGCGGCAAGGACGAACAAGCACTGCCACTTAAAAGAACATGGCAATATCACTTTTGGAAGCAACTGCCAAGAACCTAACATGCATTACAACACGATTAGAGGCGATGCTACTTGTTAGTGAGAGGACTGTTTTACGGATGTTGCACAAGACCATATTGGCATCTATAAAAGAAATTTCAATAAATTCCAGTAAAATATACAGGCAGTTACCGTTTGGTGATTAAGGGTTCCTGTTCGAACGCCACGAGCATTTATGGGGAGGACTAAGATAAAGTTCAACTCTCAACTACTACAAAAAGGTTAGCAGACGAAGAGACATGCAATCAACGATCCTGTCCAAAGTTCACAGAAACTCAAGTTTATTACTGCCTCTATGGTTCGACGCCACCTTCCGGCAACATCCTTGGGGAAAAAAGAAACCTACTGGTCGAGAAACGATCTCCCTGGGAGGAGACGAGCTCCCGTAACGGTCTCTTCAAGTAGCTTGGGGAGAAGATAACACTCCACCACAAATCTCAAATGTTCTTCGACGAAAGGATACACCCGTGGTCGGAGACCTATCTGCTCGGCCTATCGGTATTTCTTCAACAAAAGAGGACTATCCGTTTTCAGGATCTCTCTGCAAGGAGGGAGAGACTGCCGTATTCGGTAACTCGCCTCCGATGACAGATATATTCATCTATGTACCTCTCAGTGGAATGGAATCGACAATAAATTAAACACATACCGACTTGTAACTGTTGAACTGCTTTACTTCGAATAATACGTTTCGTGATCTAAACTACAGGTAACCTGGACAGCCAGGTCAGAAAGTCACATACAACACTCTATTACATTTGACATTTAACTTAAATTATTTGTCTTCCCGATTGTCATCTTTCAAAAACATTCTGTCTACTGAATGTTTTATTTCTTGATATCCCTTTTGGATCAGGTCTTTCCACGCCCAAGAATAGGTCATAATATAAATTAAACATCTTATTTATGTGCCTATGATACGCGTTACTCAAATCGTGATTTTTGATAACACAAGATCACGATCTGCTTTGATCCCACTTTGATCTACCATACCGGTGGGTGTTCCATCTGCCATCCTTCCATCGCGCCATCCGTTTCTTTGTAGCTTTCTTTATCTTTATCTCGATTTATCTCTTTGTGGTGCCGTTTCACAGATTTGAATTGAGAATGTTGAGGCCTGGTATGAGAAACTTAATTCTCTCTTCTAAGCATAACTGCATGGAACCTTTTCGACACCAGTCGGAGGGCTTTTAAGAATTATCGAACGTTTTCTTACATACGAGGGATCTTTTTTTTATCCTCCAGGTGACATTCGGAATCCTAGTGATTTCACCCTCGAGCACAAAAATTCGATATTTCTTTAAACTAACATTTGCACCTGTCTTTGCAAGTCGACCTAAGACGATATCTAAAAGTCGTAAATGATCTTGGGTGCTATTCTCCGAAACGTAAATATTATCCAAGTGCACCACAATTCCACTAATCAATTCTCCCCCTAACGTCTTGCAGTGCAGCAATCAAACTAGTCTAACTGTTTCGATATCCGAAAGTAATGACTTGAAACAAGAACATTTTCCCTTCGAAGGAATACGTTACAAGCTCTCTGCACGATGGATCTAATGTAGTCTGAAAGTATGAACTGACAGGATCGATAGAGGAATTATATGTACTTCCAGCAAATTAACAAGTAGATCGTCGATTCTCTCTATATTAAAGTGTATGAGACCAGTATGAAGGTTTATCGCCATTAAGTCCAGACGAATCATTATCTCTTCCGGTTCTTTCTTTTTAACAACAACAGCTAATGGATGATGATGTCGAGATATACTTGGCTTGACAACACCCAACTCCAGCCGTTCTTCAGTTACTTCCTGAACTTTCTGTATATAGTAAACAACTTCCTGACTTGATCGCACTTACTTGTTTTCGGCTAGTTCAACTTCCAATGCATGTATATTTTCTCTAACTGCTTCTTGTTTACACGGTTATTCTCTATCTGTTGCACTCTCTTCAAAATCTTCTGTCTTCCAACATCAATTTCTTCATTTAAACTCCTTTTTCATCAATGGATGCAACCGTTTTTCCCTTTTCCTGAGTTTCGTCCGGACTTCGACTTCTTTCGAGCTGTTATATTTTGTCTGCTAGGCGCCCCTCATTAGTACTCATTTAATCTCAAAAATATTTCCACCGACTCAAAATTCATCCTCGCCTGAGATTCCGTGAGTACGCCCTTATCTAGGAGAACTTCTGGATTTTATCATTTTACCACCAAGACTCAATAATACAAAATTAACATTATCCACGACTAAAGGAAGAATGAATGACCTCCCCCTTAACTCCTATTTTCTTGGTACCTTAGAAATATATTAGAATTATATATTTTCTCAGTCACATCTGAGGCCCTGGCTCAATCCTGCTTATCTTTTGCCATAATCCTTTTGATAACAAAGTCACCTCTGTTACGGTATCCACGATAATATGCACTAAAGTATTTAATATTTCTATGTGTATTACGCTTGTTTTGCGTTGCCGCTGGACCCACCTTTACATATTTTCTTCTAGCAATCTCCTTCCTAGCAACTGTTTATCAAATATTCTTCACAAACACACGAAAAATCGACAAAATACATTTTCTCTATATAATTACTGTATACAGTCTAATATAAGTCCTGCTTTACTGTATTTTCGTTCTGGCCAAAGGCTTCTCGGACCCCTATATTCCGTGCGTACAACTGTTCTTTTGTTCTTTACTTTCCTTGAAGTAGCGTCGCCTTTCAAGTCCTCCTTGATCCTGGTCAGCACCAACATCCCAATCCAGACAATCAGGAATTGTTTCGTCCTTGGGGGCATACCAGCGACGCTGCTCATAATCACCATTACACCCTTGGCTTGGTTTTTCTTGCTGATAATAGCGCCTCTTCTTCGGGTTTCTTCTCCACTGTTGCTTGCTGTCCTTTGGTGACTATGATTGATCCCCTATGTCTATGACTTTTCAGTACCCACTTCATTCACCGGTATAGTCCTGCATGGTTCTTTCTTTACTGGATCTGCATAAATAATATGAGACATATGAGAGGATCTCCACTGCCAGTCATCTTGGATCGCCTCCAATCGACGAAATGTCTCCAAGATGTCTACTAGGGGAGCGAAGGGGAGCGAAGAACTTTTGGAAAGTCACAATCGAAGATCCTAAATTGTTGCATATTTGTGTTTTCAAGACTAAATCTTTAATAGAGTTATATAAGTTGATCACAAAGTTATCTAAGCTCTCATCATACCGAGGATTAAAAGATCATGATTTCAACTTGCTAAAATGGTACAAGTTACTCTTGCGGGTGGTAATAATGCAAAAATAGTAAAAAAAAAATCTACATAATCACCAAATGTATCTCTATTGGATTTGAGCCATGACAAAGAGGATAGTGTAGAGGTAACTGACACTAGTTAAGGGGAATACGTACAGCTGAATGCATTGTCATATCTCCTATCCTTTAACATGTGTTTCTTATTTTTTTAAATATCTCAACAATGACTTGGCAGAAAATTTTGCAATTCTGAAGAGGAGAGGTTTGTGTAAACTCTCAACTGTGATCGCCACTGTCTTTTATTCAGAGGAGCTCTCCAATTGCATCACAATGCTGGGTAATCACTGTTCCAGATCCTCTCGGTTTGGAAGGCAGAGCCGGAAATCCAATACGGGATTCCACGATCTGTGTGTCTATATTTATATATATATATATATATGTGTGTGTGTGTGTGTGTGTAGGTGTATGTGTGTGTGTGTCGAGGGCGAAAGCTTAATCCGTGATCTTCAACCTAAAGTGACAGCTATTATGTTTGTTCCTCTCTTTTTCAGATTGCGTCCACCTCTGCCTGTAATGTTGAGTGACGTGGTGGCCAGTTTGGCGAAGCAGTACACGCTCTACGCAACACTTGGTAATCCATTTCCAATGTAGAGTGGTAGACTGGAATCGATTATAGCAACTTTGTTCGGACACTAACTAAATAACTGGTTGCTCAGATATCTTACCACTGTCTTCAGATCAACATTATCTAAATATTTTCGCATTAAGTTTGTATTCTTGACTCTCTTATTTTCTCCAAACAATATTCTATAGGTTGTAGAAATAGTTATGATGTAAATCGGTCACAAGTCTGGAGAATGGTGTCCGTAACATAGAGTAAGTGGGGGTGAAATGCCCAATCGGGTAAAATGCCCACCCCCTAAAAAACACGGAAGGGAATATGAGGTGGCAACAGTGATATGATTGAGTGAAGGCGCAATTTTTGGAAGACGAAGGTGACACCAAAAGAGATTGTGTGAAGAAAGTGAAGACATGCAAACTAATTTAAAGGTGTCAAGTACATACTTGTACTTGTAATGTTTTTTGAACGCTTCAAATTTAAGGAGACAGAATGATTACACTGCTGCATTAGCGAATCCAATGAATATGCCTTGCACAAAGTAGTGTTCTGTTGTTCTGATGCAATAGCATGCCATGCAGTGTTAAAAGTTGAATGAATTGAGAATATCGTGTTTGAGATCGGGGTGATTTGCCCACTAGGCGTCAGAGTTAATGGCCCGTGGGTGTTTTATCCCACGTACTCCATTCTAGAAAACACGGCAGTGTGCTTTAAAGCTGAGTAATTGTACTGAAAGTTCAGTGAATATAATAAAGATTAATATTATATTAATACAGATTAAAGCAAATAATAGTATTTGCATTAATATAAAAAAAACGTGTTTCACGCAACAAAATATTCTTGCTCTTTGTACGTTAATCATGTTTACAGATAGGAATACAGATGAGAAACAAAGAAAATGATTGACGACTACTTATGTGCATAGTATATGTAAAACGAACAGTTTTAGGTATATTTACGGTGCTGCCTGCGATTGAGGAGAGTGAGGGGGAGCAGTGGCTCCATTTTTCTTCATTTTTTGATATGTATTTCCATATACAGGGTGATTCCAAAACACATTGATAAACTTTGGGAGGTTATTCTACACACGCAAAAATGATACTCAAATGTTCTTTAACATTTTCTTTTCGGAGATGTGGTTTCGGAGTAATAATCGTTTGAAAATCTCCCACGCGGTTTTTAGCATCCTGTATAATTGAAACCCGGATAAAATATAGTCACGCAGTGAAAGTGCAACCGTACAGACTCATCTATACAGACACCATTCTGAGCTGGCGTATCACCACCAGAGCAGGATAGTGCAACATTCGAGAATGTTTCAGAAGAATATGGACTTCCGTTTCCGGTTTCTAGAACATTCTAGAACGTTCTGGAACAGGAAGTCCCTTCGATGGTCCAGAACCTTTTGGGACATTCTAAAACCTTCTCGAACATCCTGGAAAATTCTAGAACATGCTAGAGCATTTTGGAAAATTTTAGTACATGCTAGAGCATTCTGGAATATTCTTGCACATTGTGGAACATTCTTGAACCTTCTGAAAGATTCTACAACATTCTCGAACATTCTATTTGTGTCTGGAACATTCTACAACATTCCGGAACATTCTGGCAAGTCTCAGCCAATTCGGCACTCTATTCTCAGCTGCTTCACCGACTTCCCATAAGAAGATCATTGGTGTGATACCCTCTTTTGAAACCATATCTCCGAACCCAACCACTGCAGTTCCAAACCAAAATCTTCTTCATGGATTGGAGATGTAGGGCTACCATACCATATAACTCCCATGGGGCTGCAGGGGTGGGTTGCGGACTTATCACGGCACGCACGGATAAACCACGCTTACATTTATTATACATACTTATTAATCATTCCTCTAGGAATGACCGTAATGGGATATATTTTCTGGACAAGGACACGGCATTATCGCCTGTTTATATTTATCCAACGAAATATAACCATTACCTGAAATTTGATGACCTAAATACTCTACTTTTTGAGAGAAAAATTGACATTTCTGGATACTGACCTTCACTTTCACTACCCTTATTTTTTTGTTTAGCACTAAACAAGTTTTCTATAACAATCTTCTAAATCACTGGGGAAATAAGGAGTAAAAATGCTATTTGGTTTTCAACTGAGATGACCGAGGTTAATTTCAATTTAGTGCACTTAAGTTCAGTTTGGGGCTAATAGCTATGGTTCAGCCTAGAACTCCAATGGTTATATTTCTCTTTATTACTCATACCAAAAGCAAAACGGACCTAGTAGTCCACTTTCATCAATAATAATGCGTCGATAAGCTTCTGTTCATCATTTCCAAAAAAGATTTCTTGCACAAAACCTTTTCCTAGCTACATGCTTCATATGTTTTTCTTTGACAATTGATTATCGAAGAAGAAAAGATATTGTAATTTTGATATAATAAATACCAAAAGTATAAACATAGTTAAATAATATTTTTTTTCAGATTGATTAAGTTAGATAATTAGCAGTTACATTATTTCATTTTAAAGTACATGTTTGCTATAGCTCAGCAAAAAGTGAGTAAAGATATGTATTATGGATATTTGTCATGTTACATTAGGTTAGATTACATGAAATATTTTTCTTGCGTGATATGTGTACTAATAGGTTAGCTCATACTTACTATGTAAAGAAAGAACATTGTTGATAATTGTTGTCAGATTATGATTTTCTATTGATTTATAAACGACAGTGAATCTCTGAATTATGTTCGTATGTGTAAATGATAAATGCTTTCAACTTAAATACAGATGTACAATGAAAATATGGCAAGGAAATCTCTATTTGTGACCATTATATATGGCAAGAGTATTTTGAGAAATATTTATGATATGAAAGGCGAAAAGTTACGAAGTTTGGTAGTCAAGGAACACAACATGTCAGTATGTGATTCTGACAATATACTTTTGTTAAGTGACAAGGACTATTTTAATGCAATAAATAAGCATTCTACTACCTCCTGTTTGGGTTTAGTATGTGTACTAAAGAGAAATGTAATAATCGGAGTTCTAGGCTGAACCATAGCTACTACCCCGAACTGAACTTTAGTGTATCGAATTGAAATTAATTTCGGTCATCTCAATTGAATATTACAGTAGTATTCTAACGATCTTCTTGTTACACCTGTTGTCTATAATAGCGCATAGATAAGGATCTAACAACCCTATCCCTCTAAATGACGCCTCTGTTGGAAACTAAAAATACTATTAATAGAGCGATTTTCTGATTTGTGTCCCAACGAACATTTTCTCTTTTAATTTAGCATAATTTATTTCTCCTTCATTATTTAAATCACAAGTGATGAAACTGACTTGATGTTGCCCAGGATATAATCTAATGGCAAACGTTTTTTTTTTTACTGTGGTGATGAACTTGTGAGTTCCATAAGTCATGGAATTAGTTCGTTAGTTATTTATTACGATAACAGATCAGTTCAAAATTTTGCGTTTACGATCGATGGTGAAAGTCTTCTAGTGTATGTAATAAACACTTTTTAATAAGAATGTTAACTGTCCACGGCGGACAGTTTATTCTTTATAAAGGAGGAATTTACTCGTTAACGAATGACACGAATTTGAATTTGGATTTTATTTTAAATCCTTTTGGCAACTTTTGGCTCAGGCTGCATGGATGATGATGGGAGAATTGGTGAAATAGAAAAAGTTGGGAGGAAACGATAGACCACGAGAGAAAAACACACACACTGTTTTTTCACCACGAAGCCCCCGTGACATGAGCATTGAACTGACGACCCCACGCACCAGAGATGAACCTCCGCCACTGAACCACCGCGGCTCACGAATAACACGATATGTAGTGACAGACGTATAGGAAAGTAACACAAAACTTAATGCTTTCTCTTAATTATATTACAACAAATAGTCAAGATATATTAATTTTTCCTTCGAGATTACTTTCATATCCAGATATGTTTGGCTGTTATTCATATGAAGGATTTTTGTGCCACAGTGGTCCAACCCAGCTTTGAGAGAAACGGAGAAAACAGCCCTCAAATTGTTCAGAACTGGTGTAAATAAAATATTGGAAAAGAAATCTCATTATATGCGTTTAACGTAGCTGTGAAAAACCGAAGCTTTCTAATTTAATTAAACCGGTTTATTAGTTTCTATGTAAATGAAGATAGACCACAACTACGCTGAGTAATATACTCTAATACTACGTCACGTTTGCGAACTGTACAATGATTACTGAATTATATGGATCGTTAAAATTAACATTTTTATAAACAACTGTTAAACAATTCGTTTGTTATAACTTCATTTAAACTGAAAACAATCTTCTTTAATTTATAAATTGTTCCCAAATTATGTTTATTTTCATGTTTTAATTATATTTGGCACATTAAATCAAAGTAATTTCTTCTATATTTAGAAAATTTAATCGAATTATGTATGTTTTGTGTACTATAGGTTGGCAGGGCCACCTATGGTGCGCTATAAGCCAAGCAACACCTGATATAAATTAATCATGTTCTAACAAACGGAGGGGTTAATTGAGAACTAACTCATAGATGGTACGAAATAAAACTAACAACTAGTTTTCCACATAGGAGTTCAGTTTTCAGACTAATCACCGGAAGTACTATTATTATCCATTGTTATGGATGCGAGTTTTTTTATCCATTCAATCTTTTCGTTTTTTTTCCTCCTAACCCGCGGGTTAGCCCCTTCTGAAGGTTACGCCCTCATTTTGGGATGAGTTTCCAATTTTAGCATTATATTTTATAATGTTTATTTTCTGGTCTATGTGCTTTCTGTTCTATCTTACATCATCTTATTATTATTATTTTTTTTTTGTCTTTAGGAATTTTTGTTGCCTGTATTCGTTGAAAATGTGAAGTATTTTAGCTTTTTTTTGCATGTTTGATTATTGGCTCTTCGAGGGTGCTATGAAATGTGTGCAGTCGGGTGTTGATAGTGCGTTGGCCATTTCGAAGTCCTCGTGCTTGGTCAGTTATGGAATATTGGTATATGGTACTCAGTAGTGAAAATGGTGTTTGGATCAATATCTCTCGTGGGTTGAAGTTGAGATCAGTCTCTATGGTATCCAATGGTCGGTTTGGTATCTTGTACTTATGTATTTTAATCTTGATTTTTCTATGTGGTTTAAGATATTTTCGAACGGTACTTGGTCATAGAGCTCTCTGGTTGGGCTAGGGAGTTTGACACGGAAGGCAATTCGGAAAGCGTGTCGCTCTAGGACTTTCAATTTTTCATAGTAAGAGGCTGCTGCTTGGATCCATGTTGTAAAATCGTACGTTAAGACTGGTCGTAAGAAGATTTCGTAAGTGGTGAGTATTGTTTCTGGACGCAGTACCCATGTTGTGCCCGTTAGTCTTCTGAGTAAATTCAGCCTGTTATATGTTTTTTCTGTGACTTTTTTTAGGTATGGTTTCCATGTTAGTTTGTGGTCAAAAATTACGCAGAGATATGTGACTTGTTTTGCTGGTTTTATTGTTGTATTTCGACTGTAATGGCTAGTTTCTATGAACTTTGGATCGTCTGTTATGTGGTATGAAGACTATTGCTTGGTTTTTGTTTGAATTTATTTTGAGTCACCATTTGTTGCACCAAGTAACGAAGCTATGGATAGCTGCGTATAGGATGTTGTTTATACTGTGCACAGTTTTGGCAGTAGCTAGGAAAGCAGTATTGTCCGCGTATTGAAACAGATAAGCATTGTTCGGTAGGCTTGGGAAGTCTGCAACATATAGTAGGTATTGTAGCGGTGATAGTACTGAACCCTACGGGACACCACTGAAGATGAAGTACGGATGGGAACTGGTGTTGCTTATATTAACATATGATATACGGTTTGAGAGGCACTGGTACGTGAATCTAATATATGCCCCAGGAAGTTTAAGTTTAATAAGTTTATAGATCAGTCCTTGGTGCCACACCTTATCGAATGCCTTCTCCAGGTCAAATAATACTAGGCATGATGGATTTAGGGAGTTGTAATTTTGGACTATTAGGTTTGTGAGCCTTAATAGTTGGTCGTTTATGCCGAAGTTTGGTCGGAAGCTAGTTTGGTATAACGGTAGTAGGCTGTGTTCTGTGATGTGGTGGTGTAATCTATAGACCCGTATTCGTTCCAGGATTTGGCTGAAAGTTGTTGTTAGCTGTATTGGTCGGTATGACGATACGGAATTTGTTGCTTTTTTCGGTTTTGTAAACATTAATGTTTTTTTATATTTTCCAGTCCCGGGGTATGAAGCCGGTGCGTAGGATAAATGTATATATTAACCAGTAGTTGCATGAATGTTGCGAGAGCTTCTTTGTTGCGGCGGTAGCTTATGTTGTCAATGCCTGGTGCGGAGTTTCTTTTGTTTCCTAAAGATCGGTGGATGTCTTCTACGGTGATGGCTTCTGTGAGAGGGTTTGTTTCTCGCATAGTATGACTGATATTGGGTTGAAGTGCTGGTGACTGTATTTAGCCTGTCTACTGGATGGTTGTATGGATTTGGTTGTGGAGGTGATGTGAATACATCTTGTAGATATTCGGCAAATGCATCGGCTTTTTCTTGGTCTGTTGTTAACGGTGTGTTGTTCTGAAGTATTGCGTATGGTGTGGAGGTACATTGTCCAGTTAGCATCTGAAACCTTTTCCAGTATTTTGTCGGGTGACTCGTTTCTCCTAATGAGTTGCATGCTTTAATCCAGCTTCTTTGTTTCTATGTTTTGAGGTAGTTTATGGTCATCCGTTGTAGCTGTCTGTGATGTCGTAGGGCTTCTAAGTTTTCAGTACGTATGTATTCTTTGTATAGTTGTCTGAATCGTTTTATCATCGGTGGGTACTGTGATGGTAGTTGGTTTGGATATTGCGGTTGTCTGGGTCGGGATGTGTGCTTTACCTGCATCTTTGAGGGCAGTTGTCATTTGGTCCACTATCTTGTAAACATCGTTTCTGGTGCATTTAGGTTCCCTGTTTCTAGTTCTATTGCTATGCAGTACTCAGTCTAGTTAGCCTTATCATATCGAGGTGCAGTGCGTCTGTATGGTTCTTGGTTCCTGTTGTCTTGATTTTGGCAGCGTAGTGTTTTATTGGGTCGTGGGTGGTCGCTTCCAATAGTGTCTAAGACTTCTAAAAGACAGCGATTTGATAGGTTGGATGATGTTGTTACTATATCCGGTGTGATGTTGCTGATGGGTCATGTGTGGCGAGGTAGCTTATGTAGTTCGCCAGTAGTGTTTGTAGTTATGAAGTTGTTGAATCTGGTTTTCTGTCGCACTGTTCTGTTGTGAAAGTTTATGTCAGCCATGATGATATAGTTTCTGAAGTTGTTGGATATGTACTGAAAGGATTCATATGCTATTGGGTGCCTGGATCTGACATATATTGTTGCTATTATGATGTATAGTGCTTTGAAATATAATGTTGCTCTTAGGTGCTCCGGTAGATTTGCTATGTTATGTTGTTGTCTTCGGTATGCAATTGTCGGCTGGAATCCCAGTAGTACTCCATCGCTTGCATTTTGTGTTTCGGTTTTATTTTATTTTACAGTGCATCTTGGCTGTTAGGTTAGTTTCGTTTAGCATAAATGTGTTTATTTGTTCAACCTGTAGCAGTTGTTCAAGTAGGATTTTCTTCTGTGTTACTGTTCTGATGTTTAGAAATAAGAAAGCTAATACCATCATGTAAAAAATTGTAAGAATTTGCTTGTTCCTCATGGATCTATGTGGTTCTTGCCAGTTGCGTTGGTGATGTTTAGAAATAAGAAAGCTAATACCATCACGTAAAAAATTGTAAGATTTTGCTTGTTCCTCATGGATCTATGTGGGGCTTGCCTGTTGCGTTGCATGAAAATGTACATATTGTCCTGAATACGTAACATTGACATTTACTTGTATTGTAGCTTTTGCTTCATATTGAAACTGCTGCAGAATGGGTGGTCTAGAAAAGGGTGAATGTTTTGTAGGGCCATTGTTACAAAGGATAGCCTTTGTTCTATTGTTACTGGGTTGTAAACCGATGTTGGTTCTGCTGATGTGGAAGTGGCCTGGTCTAGTTTCTCGTGTGTTCGGACTGGCACGATGAGGTGAGGTTTTCCTTCTTGCTCTGGTGGTTTTGCCTTACATTTATAGCTGTATGTAGGGAGGGCCTCGTTACATTGTGCGCATTTTGGTGTTTGTGCCAGATTTGTGCATTGCCGGGTGTTGTGTGTCCCACTGCAGAATCCACATTTAGGCTGTTGTGTACATTTGGCACTAGTGTGTTGATTATAAGTCTGACATTTTTCGCATCTGTTTGGTTGTGGTGTTTGCGACGGTTCGATGCTTTTTACCGTATATATGTGCTACGTTTATCAGGAGGTCGTCGATAGTTTCTTGCAACTTTGGTCCTTCTCTGCACATAATCCGGATGCATTTTATCACCGAAAAGCCTTCTTCTAACTCAGCCTGAATCTCATTGTCAGTATAATCAGGTGGGACCCCTCTAATTAGGACAGATAGTGCCGGCGGTGATCGTAGTGGTGGCATTTGTTTCGGACCACGTTGATCAAGTTGTTTTATTACTGCAATCTTACCAAAGATTTCGAAAGAGTATTTGTCTCTAATAGTCTTCATAAGATTAGGAACTGTTGACTTCAGGATGTATCCGTTTCTGGTAGGAACTATCTGAGTTATTGATGCTCGAGGGATGTGCTTGAAAATTTGTAGGAATATTTGTTTGTTGTTCTGATATTTGGCGTCATAGTTGGACAGTATGAAATTGATTATCTGTTATTTATTGGATTCGTTTTGGTTTCTACTATCGAGCTCCATGTGAATGTTTGTACTATCAGTTGAAGATTCACTTAGGTTATGTTGTCGTTTGGACTGTACAGGAGACCTTGATCGCGATGGGTGAGATTTCGGTTCGATCTTTCGTTTTTTCTGCTCCAGATAACTGGTGAGGGCCAAGTAACCTGAGGTAAACCATTGTGTCCTGTTGGTATGTTGGTAGCCATTGCGCCTTCCATTTTTCGTGAGCCAGGTGTCGTCATGGTTGAGATCAGTCCGAATGCTTACTTGGTTATAAATTGAACAATATATAGAAAGTAGTAACATATATTAAAATGATGTAAATTTTATATGTAACCAAAGCTATTACCAAAATCGAAGTCCAAAGAATAGCGACAGTCTGAATATTTGATCTAGAACCTTAACCTTAACTAGTCAAAATCGAAGTCCAGATAAATAGACAGGTCAAAATATAGAAGACTAAATCTATCCAAATCGTTAGCCAGAATCAGAGTCCTTAATAATAGCTTGGGTCAGAATACTTCTACCAGTAACTTATAAATTATATAACCAATAAACCGAAATCGTATATTAGATAAATGGCCTAAGTAATCGTAATAGCGGTAATACCCTTAAACGTCTAGAAATTGCGTATGGTGTATCTTTTAATTGCTCAGCAGCAATAACGTTTTTTGACTTGTGTCTCCCCAGTAAAATGATCTTTTCGTATTATGTGCGATTTGCCATCGTTCAAACTTTTAATATTTATGCTTAAAATAGTTTATTTTACTACGTTTTAAACATTTAATATACTTTCGAAACAATTATACAATAAAATTAGTTGTAAATAATTCAACTGTATGAAAACTATGTAAAATTCTTTAAAAATAATCATAACTAAAATAATTCACCGGAATAATAATAGTACTTCCGGTGAATAGTCTCTAAAAACTGAACTCCTATATGGAAAATAGATTCTCGCGTCTGAAAGCGATGCTAACTAAAAAATAGATACAATACGCTCCACTTTTGTACAAAATTCTTAGGTAAATGGCTGAGATGTGACCCTGATCGCCATGGTATGGGCTAATTGAAAAGAATCCTGTCAGAAGATATACAGACATACGTTAGATACCTAATCACGTCTTCTACCCTGACTGTGGTTTCCAATGAATTTACTGAGTATCATCAGGGATGGTACTTTGAATAGGGTCCGAAATGCAGTTTTCCTATTCCTTACTCTGGGAGAAAACCGAGTGACGTCACCAGTGATTCTGCCAGAATTTTCAGTTGGTGGGGGTAAATCCAAAATCGGGAGGATGTAAGAAACATTTTAGTTTCCATTTATGTTTTACAGTAAAAACTAATGCTGCAGGGGAGGTGTTCGTGATCTTGGAAGGGACTCCATTTGGTGTGTTATGGCTGAATTCCTGGACTCGGACCTCGGGGAAGTTGCCCCTCTGCCCTTTTGTCCCACTCTGTTCTTTTTGTTGAGAATAAGGAAACAATGTATTTTACATTTAGCAAGCTTCGGAGAAAAATAGCAGTTAAGCCACTAGCTTCTATTTTACATGGGCTGTAGCAGTGATAGCAATTTAACCAAAACACGTAGCAGTGAAAAAATAGCTTCTGCGCTATTTTTGCCATTTCTATTTTGCACCTGTTTTTAAAGGGTTTACTAATGGTTTTCTGCTTGCTTCATGCATTGTATAGATGTACGGTCCCTTCCAGATATCCGGTTTAAACGAACTCGCAAGTTAATCGCCGCAGTAACAAAAGATCGCCATAGTGTTCTATTCTGAGAAAGATCAAGCCAGTTTTCATCACAAACGCCTACTTCTCGAATATCCCTTCTAATATTGTTCTCCCAACGTCGTCTGGGCCTTCCCAATGGCCTCTTCCTTCCAGGTTTCCAACCAATATAAGTTTAGTTTTTCCCCCATGCGAGCTACAAACCTGCCTACCTTAGTCTTCGCGATTTCATTATTCTTAAGCATTATTCATGATCTTCGAAAGATTTGTTTCAATACGTCTCAGTGAAAAGAGGATTCTGGCTATCCTGCTTAGTTGTAATTATCAACCCTAGTAAGCAAGGAATATAAGTGACGTTGAAATCTAAAAAAAACGATGTAATCTTTTATCTATAACTTGAAACATAAGTTACACAAAATGTACATATCAGCTTATCTCATAAATAATATAAGACCATGAAATAAAGAACAATAAGTTACCTGGAACACTACCGTTAGTCATGAAAATAGTCTCCATCGGACCCCACAACACTCTGCCACCTGTCAATCATTTGTTGAATCCCCCGCTGAAAGAAGTCACTAATTTTGGAGGGAAAGAACTGGGTCACTGTTTATCGCACATCATTCTCATCTTGTAGTGTTTAGCCGCAAAGGTGGTTTTGCAGGCTACGAAGTTGGCAGTAGCCTGTTGGTGCAAGATCTGGCGAAACTGCCGAGTGGGGGAGATTCTCCCAGCCATATTCCACGATCTTACGACAGTTTCTTCTTGCTGTGAGTAGGCCTGCGTTATCACCGTAAATCCTTGCAATTAACCAGGGCAGGACGTTTCTCTAATAATGCAGTCCGTAGGCGTTCAATCTGCTGACAATAGTCATCTGCATTGATTGTCTGGTTACCTGGGAAGAGCTCAAACTGGATTATCTAACGGAAAAACCCCCAAACACTCAATACCAGTTTGCAGGGGCGGAGATTCTGTTTTGGCATTGTTCCTGCGCCCTCCCCATTTAGGTATTCACTGCCGTTTGTGTGTAGTGTTATGGTACAGGACCCACTTTTCATCTGCTGTCACCATTTTGTCCAGAAACGTCCCACGTCTGTGACGGAACTGCAGATGTCAACTTGCTGCTGCTTCTGTTGAGGCGTTAACGCAAGGGGTTCCCATTTTCAGAGTTTCGACCCTGGGTACCCAAGGTCCTGCAGATGACGATGAACGATCGAATTGGTGACATGGAGTTCGATGGCCAATTCTTCAACAGTTTTCATTGGATTTGCCTCCACCGCTGTTCGCTGGGCATCGTTGCCGAGCTACACAGGTCTTCCTTCTAGTGGTTTATCGGTGAGGCTGGTGTCCCCAGCCCGAAATCTCTGGAACCTACTCTGGCACTTTCACACATCCACAGCATCCTGAACATATATGGCAGTGATGTTTCGTGTCGCTGCGCTAGCTGGATGTCGCTGGTGAAATTATACATGACATGCCGTATGTGGTCATGCGACACTGCCATGATCAAACACAAGCGCCACACTTCCAAAATGATCAAAGCTAAACTTGTCTTAAGAATCTGTTGGCAGGAAAGAAAATAAAAAGAAATTTACCAATTAACTTTCTCTTACACACATCTGTCAATAATTTTACTCTATTTTAAAAGCAAGACTTTATATTCTATTTTGCAAATAATGCTCAGATATATTTAAAGGACAAATTCGAGATAAAAAGTTAAAAATAACTACTTCGTCTTGATAGAAAATCGCTGTTTTCCAGAGAATATAGATTTTAACTATCTTACTTACTCTTTGGCTTACGAAACTTGCAAGTTCATCGGCGTAGTAGCAAGCGTTCGCTATCGGGATCTATCCTGGGTATGATCAAGCCAGTTTTCATTACAAACACCTACTTGCGATGTTACTATGAGGTGAGTAATCCTTGCCACTCTGAACAGCCTTTATATTCCTTAAGGCAATTACTTACACAACAGGTAACGTACCGCAAGCTTTCAAAATACATACGTGGATACTAATATTTTAGTACAGAAGAAAAAACACTTTGCTACAGTCGAATTTGCAGACCAAATGGCGTGCCCTTGTACCAACCCTCGTCGGTGTCGGGAGTTTGCACGAATGCCCAGCAGGCGGAGGTAAATGTATAAAATAAAATAAAACTCAACTAGGAGAAGAAAGGCATTCATCGAGGTCATCGAATTATGGGCTCAACTCCAGAAACTGCTGTTGATAGAAGTGTCTTTAAGAATCAATTTATTGTTTCGTCTCACAAAACGAGTAGTAGGTATATATCTACAAAGGTAACAGAATTGATTGTGATCATTTAACCAGGTTTGTTAATAACATAGAACAAACTAAACGAACAATAAAAAGGAATTGGGCAGTAACAGAAATATAAAATAGGAATTGAAATTCAAAAGAATCAAAATAAATTATTAAATCCATAATTGAATATAAAATAACAATTATATAAATGCAATAACTACGAGGCTACCACATTCTCGAAGATCCCTTCTAATATTGTCCTCCCAACGGTCTCTTTCCCTTCTTCTTTCTAATCAAGATGGAATATAATATCGTTTTTCTCTCATCCGAGCTACATGGCCTGCCCACCTTAGTGTCGTGATTTCATTATTCTTACATCGGGTGAGCGTAAAGTCCGCGAAATTCTTCGTTATGCAGTCTCCTCCATTCTTAAGGCATCTCGTCCCGTTTCGTCTCCTATATCATTCTCAAGACTTTATTTTCAAACACGCGTAATTTATGTTCATCTGCTAGGGTCGTGCTCCAACTTTCGCAACCGTAAAGTATTAGCGGCACAATAACAGTTCCGTATATTTTCTATTTCAACTTCATCGATGTTAATCACGAAGTTTAGAGTTTCTGTACTGAATAGAAATATGAGTTGCCCGATAGTAAACGACTTATTATTTATTCCGTGACCTAGTTTCTTTCTTGTTACGTATGCTCCCAAATATTTAAATTTGTTTACTTTCTCTATGTTCTCATTGTTAATTGTTATCGATCTATTTCCGCTATTCCATACGTTTCGGCTTATTATCATGTATTTTGTTTTATCTACGTTTATCTGTAGACATATTCTATAGCACGCTTCTACTAAGACATCGGTGTTGCTTTGTAGTGCGTCTATATCTTCCCTATTAACTCTACATCATCCGCGTACACAAATAATTGATTCAAGCCATTCAACATTAGTTTCTTTTTGTCATCTTTTATTTTTAAAATTGCATTTTCTAAAGCAGATATAACAGCAGTAGTGACAAGACATAGCCTTGTTTCAATGCGTTGCGAATCTTGAAACTATATAAGTACCTACGCGTACTCTGCTCATGGGGTCGCTGAGACGCATTTTCAGAAGTTGAACAAGTTTTTTTAGAAATTCCAAATTGTACCAAGATACTGTATAGCTTTTCCCTTGTAATAGAATCGTAAACCATCTTAAAATCAATGAATAGCTGGTGAACAGTCCTGGCGTATTCCCATTACTACTCCAAGATTGGTCTCAAGGCGAAAATCGGGTCCAACGTGGATCTATTTCTTCTAAATCCACATTTGTGATCTCCAATTATTTCATCTACGAATACAGTTAGGCGAGTTAGAAGTATATTACTCAATACTTTGTAACATGTTGGGAGTAACGAGATTCCGCGGTAATTATTACAGTCCAGTTTTCCGTTCCTTTGAAAGCTAATCCTTTCTCCATATAGCGTTTATCAATTCATGTAGTTCCTCGATTATTGCCGTTCCTCCCGCATTAATTAATTTGGCTGGAATATTGTATATTCCCGGTAATATTATTTTTTTAAATTTCTTTATCGATATTTCGACCTCGATCTCGCTTGCTTCGGGTATCCACGGTTCTGCAGTATAGATTTTAAATTCCTCTGTTTGTTCCCTGTTGTGTGCATTAGGAAGTTTCTCGAAATAACTTTTCCACGCATCGATAATTTTAGTCGGATCCCTCTGTAGATTTCCGCGTCCATTTCCAATCATCCCTAACTTCGGCCGGTAACCTTTTCTTAACGAGTTTACCTCTTTGTAGTTGTACAGATCTCGTATTTTATTTGTCTTGCCGTTTTCCTCTGTCTCCTGAATCTTCTGCTTAACATATTCTCGCTTCTTATTTGTGCACCCGCGTGTGGCGTTTCGTTTTGCATTACTGTAGGGGTTGGTATTTGCTCCGCTTTTATTACTTAGGCATCGCTAATTTTCGTTTTTCGTTTTCGTTTTTCATGAAGTTTAAGGCATTTTTCACCAAAACAAGGCTTGTTTTTCTGGTGTTTCTTCTCACCTCCTGCTCCTTTTCTGTACCATTCACTGTATCACGAATTGCCTCACATATCTTACTTGCATCAATATCTCTATCAATTTCGTTTTTATTACTACTCGAGTCGGCTAAGATTTCGAACCTATTTGAGATTTCGAGTTGGTAGTCTGTTTTTAAGTTTGGATTATCTAATCGTTTAACTTTAAATTTTAGTTGTTTTGGTCGTTTGCTTTCTCTGTCAGCGATGCATAACTTTTCCCTCACTTTTGTGATCATTAACTGATGCTCGGTGCCACTTTCCGCTCCTCTGTACGACCTAACATCCATTATATTGATGTGATTTTTATCTACTAATACGTGATCGATCTGGTAAAGCGTTTTGCCATACGGAGATACCCATGTGTATTTGTGTATGTCTTTGTGCTGGAAGTATGTGATATTTACTGTTAGGAGTTTCGAGACCGCGAAAGTTATCAGTATTTCTCCATTGTTGTTGGTCTTTTCGTGAAGGCTGTATTTGCCTATAGTAGGCCTATATTTTCCTCCCTCCCTACATTACCATTCACTCAACACAATTTTTGTATTATATTTCGATAATCGGTCAAACAAACTTTCAAGCTCCTCATTAAATGTATGTTTGTCGTTATCATTAGCCTGCTCGGTTGGAGCATAGACATTTATTAAAACCGTGTTGCACCATCGGGTACATATCGTAACATACAATTGTCTTTCATTGACGAACCCTTTATTCTGAACCGCTGGAAATATACTGTTCTTAATGAGGCATCCTGTTCCGAAATCGTGAGACTGTGTTCCCCCATAGTAGAAATTGTACTTGCCCTTTAGGATGCTATCATGACCCTCCCACCGGACTTCTTGTATCGCTATGTTCAGCTCGTACATCTCGGTCTCGAGCACCACCACCTGAAGAGCTCCCGTTTTGTATAACGTTCCTATTCTAAGGACTTTCTTAATCCTATTCTTGGAGCCCCTTGAAGCAGTCTCTGCACGGAGATCCGAATGAGGGACTAGTTTAGCGGAGGAAATCATTTAAAACGAACCGACATGTTCTACTGTAGGCGCTGTGAAAATTTCGTCCTAATATCTTTACCGTTGGGAACCTGGCAATATTATTTTTGTAAGCCTTTGCACCACTGTTTTGGCGCACAGCTGACATTCAGACTCTAGCAGCGGTTATTACTGTGTTCCTTGCAGAATATTAGTAACATACAAATGTGGCAGTAGTTTAAAATGGATGGTGAAAGTTTACGTGTGTATAAGAAGAGGCGTGAACTTTATAGTAACACGAATTTGAAACGTCAAGATTCAAAAACCAAAAGGGTTCGTGGTAACAAATACTTCAACTCAAGTAAGAATGAAGTACCGGCTAAAGTGTTCCACTTGGTTGCTCAGTGTTGTAAAAACAAGTGCTATGAGAAATTTTTCCTTCAAAATCAGTGCAATTTGTATGATTCCTTTTATAGTGGCCAAGGAAAGTATCTTCAAGATTCGTTCTTAACTTCCTGCATGAGTAAGTCGGAAAGCACGAAATGGGCTCGTGAGCAAAAGAAACCACGGCTCAATATATGGCAGTATTGTGTTAAGGATGGTGGAATGGCTACTGATGTATGTCAGAAATTTATCCTTAGTTTATTTAAGATTTCAATGAAACGTTTGCGAGTGATTCAGTCCAAAATATTGGATGGAGCTGATTTCCAAGAAAGATGAGGTACACATAGTAATCGTCCACACAAATTAAGAGACAATATGAGTGGATAGAAAACGGCTGAATATGATGATGATGATGAGTAGAAACAGCACTAAATCCATAATACATTTATTACCATGTGTAATAGCTTATGTTTGTTTCATTTAGAATAAAAACGTTATTGTGATGCACTAATAGTGTGCTATTTCTTCAACCAACAGGGATTTTCGAAAAAAGGGCACATATCATTTTATACAAATATGTATATATATATATATATATATAAAAGTATATATTTTTCATTTAATACAAGTTATTTATTAGTGAAATAGATCATTTGTATTACAAAAAACTGTAATAGCTATTTGCAAGCTTATGTTATTGTTATATACTCTGATAAAATATTTAACGCCCTTTTCCTCCATTCACGAAAACGGTCTATGTGCCCTTCTTCCGGAATAGGCCTCAAATACTCTAAAATGGTAACGTTTTCATTTTCTTTACAATAGAAATGTAGAAATTTACAAAAAATACAGAATTATCAAATTACGATCTAGCACAAACTCTTTTCTTGACATAATATATGAAACAGGGATTCAGCCCCCCACAGGAATATCACTCTTCCAAATCGTAGAACACGAAACCTATAAACGCACCGTATAGCAACTATTTTGCATACTCAGCTATTAATTCACTAATAATTCGTGTATAGCTTAGCCTTATTTATTGAGTTGAATATTAGCAGACCAGACCAGACAGAAGTTCTTGATGGTAAAAATAGTTTAAAGTTTCGGGACAAGCCCATGACTTTTTTCTTGTAATTGATCTTCTTGGCGTGGGGGATAGTTCTCTTCATTAGTTTGAAATGGTGAGAGAGAGAATAGTAGCTTGTGCTTTGTCTGGAATGGAAGAAAGAATGTAGAAAAGAATGAAGGACGTATTAACAGAGAGACGCGTGGCAGTTGATCATTTATCGTGGAAGCTTGCTTGAGAGTGATTAATCATTTTGTGCGCATCTTCTTGACTTCTTGGGACGAAGTGCTTTTATTGTTGTTGGGAGCTGGTGTTTAATGTATTCTGGGAAGGCGGAAGGTGTGTCTTGCCGGTTGAGTGGTGGCTATTTGTTGAAGTGTGTCATAGGGACTGTTTCTGATTCGATGCCAGAACAGGGCTTTGATTCTGTGGAGATGATCAGTGAGTAGGTGCATGTCGGTGTCCTGATGAAGTTGTTGGATAGATATTGTGATATGATGTCCTGTAATAAGCAGTGAAACAACGCTATAATATCATTTGAATTAGGAATTAAGATTGTTGTGAGAAACACTAATAAGATTCATTTGGATTTGAATTTAAGGAATTTAGTTACATAAATTCACATTAATCCACTTTGATTTAGTTCCTTAGCTAACATTAAATGCTAAATGAGTAGCTATGGTATTATAGGAAATAAGGTAGCATTGAATAAGCACTTTGGAAGCTCGCGACATCTATTGAACAATAATAATACCACTTATATGAGAAACTGGTACTAACAGGATACGCTTCTCCACTTTATAAGTGCATTTTGCTCAGTAATTTTGAAAATATCTCTGGCTTTTATTTAATTGTATTCACTGTTTTACTGCATATTGTCTTAGAGATTTTGTTATTGCAGGACTATTAGGCATCTAGGGTTGCCACCTGCTCCGTATAATATCGGATGTCCCGTATTTTAGGTAAAATTTACGCGTCCCGTATTATAAGTAATAGCTTTACGTATATTTTCAAAACCAATAATTTTAACAAACTGTGACGGACTCTTTTCCAACTGTTTCCTGATGAGGAGACTTTATTCACATCCCAGGCACCAACACAAGACTTGGTGATGGGAATATAATACTCGCGCCTTCTGTTTGCTCTAGTGGATAATACACTGTAAAAAATAACTGTAGTAATTCAACACTTGTCGGTTTTCCAGAGAGATGACCACTTTTTGCATTACATCAATGCCTTTTGTTGAGTGACTTCGGTGACTCAACACTGTGATACTGCTATAGCATGACAATCGTTATTATGTTGAATCCCTGAAATCAACATCGTTTGTTGTGTTAATTCAACACAAAAATGCTGGTCACACAGGGATACCAAAAAGTGTTAAATTTACACAGGCATTTTTCCCAGTGCAGATCCTTAGGAAATTGAAATATCCGTTAATTCCGACCGCCAGTGTTTTTGGAGTGTGACCATTCGCAATCAAGACGTTTTCTGTGTGTTCTTGAACATTATGTAAGTTATAAATTGCGCTGTTAGTCATGCAGTAGTACAGGGCCTAACTAGTTTCTTTCATTTTAGGTTATTACAGATTTGTCCCGTATTTTTGTATTGTTCCGCATTTTTTGCCGAGCGTCCCGCAGGTTATTAATCAAAAGGTGGCAACCCTATTCTTACAACATCGGGTGAGTCGTCAAGGCCGTGAAGTTCTACATTATGCAGGCTCTTCCATTCTTCAGTCCTTGGCCCGTACATATTTCTTAAAACCTTACTTTCAAACACACGTTATTTATGTTCATCTGCTGGGGTCGTACTCAAACCTTTGCAACCGCAGAATAACGTTCTGTATATTTTCAATTTCAACTTCCTTAATATTTATCGCTAGTTGAGTTTCTGGACTGAATAGGAACATGAGTTGCCCGATATTAACCGACTTTTTATTTCTTTCGTGACGATTCAAAATAATTTTGGTGAATAATTTTTATAGAACTAATAGTAGAATAATTAGTCTATAGTTTTCGACTCATTCTTTGTCCCATTTCTTGTACAATAAAATAATAATAGCATTATTCCAACTTGGTAGTATTCCTCTCTTCCTCAGGTACATCGAGACTAATTTAGCAAGTTCCTCTTTCATTTTTTTCACCTCTCCATTTAAGTATCTCTGCTGCGAGTCCATCTTCTCCTGTTTCAGTTTTCGTCCTTCACCCCTCGAAGTACTTTATCCACTTCTTCTTTCACTGTAACTTTTCTCTTCTTTCATTTCCTTTCTTCATCAAGAGCTTAGTTTCTTCCAAGATTTTTCTGTCTTTTTTTTCTATTTGGTGCCTGTTATTTCCTTGGCTGTTATTATTTCTCTTATTATCTCAGTCAGTATTCTGTTTCTGCTATTGATGTCTTTTTCAGCCTCTAACTCTTCCAAGGCGCCGAATCTGTTACTTAGCTCTATCTCGAATGTCTGTTTGTGTGTTCTTAGATTTTCAAGATCTATAATTGGCGGTACTCCTCTGATAATCTTATTTCTCTCAAGTCTAGTATTTTGTTTCAGCTTACTTCTCACTATCCTATGATCACTCGAGATTTTGAAACTATTTAGAACAGACGCGTCTTGTAGAATTTCTCTGTTATTCGATAGAACATACTCTATTTCGTTTTAGTCCCATTTGGGCTTTTCCATGTCCACTTCCTCTGGGGTGGCTTCTTGAAATATGTAACGGTTTGGAAATGAACAGACTGTTGGCTTCTGAAAATTTCCCTAACTTCTCTCCTCTCTTGTTTCTTTTGCCAAATCCAAAAAATCCCACTTTCGTGTCACTACTCTGCTTAGTATCTACTTTCGCATTGACGTCTCCCGTTTCAATTTTTGTAATGCGATTTTTTACTATCCAAAATATTCTGTATGTCCTCGTATAGGTCTGCGATTTTCTCTCCCTCATGCTATGTTGTTGGAGCATACGTTTGTATAATTTCCATACTGTATCTGTTGTTTATCTTTATTACTACTCGTGCGATTCTATCTGAAATTCATTCAATTTCTTTTATCCGAGACTACAGTTTCTTATTAATTAGAAGCCAAAGTCTGTCTGCTTGTCATTTTATGATCCTTTGGAGTACAATATGTTCCCTGACGGTAGTTCCTACTGTTCTACATTCTTCCTCCACACTTCTGATAGTTCTATGATGTCCCACTTAATCCTATTGAGTTCATTTTGCAATTCTTCTCATTTCTTCTCTCCTGCAAGTGACTGACAGTTGAGAGTCGCCACGTATAGGGGTGTTCGAGTTGCCGTGTCGGTGTCCTGGCATTCTACAGTCCGAACCCGGGCATTTCAACCCTCTGACTTCCTGCAGACGGACCGCTGCCGTTGCCAGCTGCACTGCGTCTTCTGGGCAATGAGGTCCTACGAGGCTGTTTCCTTACTTGTACTATCATGTGTAAAGAAAGGAGGATTGCAGATGTTTGACTCACCACGTCTGCTAATGTGGATTGGTGAGCACAGCCCATCAATGTTCGTTCACCAAGCGGTTTCTTGGGCACTAGCAAGCCCCACGACGTGAACGTATGGATTGGACATTAGGCGTCTACCCCGGTCGGTTCCCTTAAGCCTTAGCAAGAAGAATTAGGTCTATGGGTCTCCTCCTAGTTAGTGGCAGAAACTTTTTGGAGCGACAGTTCTAGTTTGCTAGTCCTGTTCCGCTTATATATATATATATTTATGTGACTGACCCGCTGGTCTAGTGGTTACCGTCGCTTACTACTGATCGTGGAGTCCCAGGTTCGATTCCTGGCTCTACCAAGGAAGTTTTCCAAGACATAGGGGACGGTAACCTTAAAATACGTTATGCAATTGAAGAGCTTCTCTGAATAAAAGACTGTGGCGATCACAGTGAGAGCTTAGGCTCTCCTCTCGCAACCCGTCTGGTCAACGTGGGAGCATTAGATCAACTCCTTCCTCCGGCGGAGGCTTCATTCAGTAGTGGAGGCTTCATATTCATTGAATATGTCTGTGTGTGTGTGTGTGTGTATGCATGTGTATGTGAGAGTGTGTGTGTGTGTGTTTTTTTAAGAAGAATATTTAATACAAAGTGAAACAAAACTGATTATTACAAACAAGAAAATTACATTTGGGGTTCACCGGGCAGAAGGTATGAAAAAAGGGAGTCGCGACATGAAAATGGATGAGAAAGGTCGTGACGCTGTCTTAAAATATACAGCAACTTCCAATGTATTTAACATTGGGTATTAACACAAATGTTTTATAAAGCTTCGTGCAGTCCTTCCCCATTGTGGCTAATTAATGTAAATTTACCCAGTGCTAGCGAGGCGGGACTTCTGGCCCACTTAAGCCACTTTCATCCTTTGTTTCTATTAATATTTGGTATGAAATTTTGCAATTTGTATGCAAATGAAGCAATCCCGGGAATTGGATCCCCACCAGAACAACCCCGCCCCCCAACCCAGCAACTAGGTAACCCCCCTAAGATAAATTGTAATTATCATAAGATGTTAGTGTCCAAAATATTGTGGATTAGAAGTGCGTACTAGAGCCAGGATGTAATTTTCTATTGTAGGTTTGGAGTAGAAATTCAATAATTTGCGGGAAGGTTTGTGTAATTGAGAAATAAGGTTAAGGAATATTATTATGTAATGCCTCGTGTTACATTTTTATATTTGATATTTCTTTCTTTGAAGATTGACTGTCCTCGTTCCATTTCCTTCGTACTTAAGTTACATATGTGTTTAATTATAGTTTGTTTGAAGTATTTCGACTTATTAGATTTGCATTAAGCATCTTTTATTTGAGAAGGAAGACAATTGTTTAAGCATCTTCTCAATTTGAGCTTTTGTTACTTTTCTTGAATTTTGTAAAGGGTTGTTGTTTGCTGACATATAGATGTCCGTCCGTTGATTGTACTGTCGAGACCCTTTCAAGAATTATGTTCATTTTCTTAAATTTTATTATTATTATTAATAATATCATAGACCTCATAATAGAGGTCTCTGATAATATCTTCAAAATTGGATTCGTTAGGAGTCCCTGAATCTGACACGTTTGATTTTATTTTTTTTTTTTTTTTTGTTAATTTGTATGACAGAAGAACTTGGCTGGTTCACAGCAGGTATTTCCGAACATAAACTGTAGACTTTACCACGCAAGAAGTTGTTACTAGTTAGCGGTCTTTGTGGACAGTTGGAAGTTGTGACCTTTAACTTTACATGTTCCACAGAAGTTTCGGCTTGCAGTGACTTTACATATAATGCTAAGCTAAGGTAATTCTCACCACATTTGTAGCAAGATTGTTCCTTTTTTACATGTTTTTCATTGTGATATTGTAAGCATAAGTAACAGGAAAATGGTTTTCCTTTGGAGTGGGGGTTCTTCTACTTTATATCTCATAAATTCAATGGTAATTCCATTAGTGATTAGAAAATGACCAATTCTGGTCCTTTAGTAAAAATACGAATTGGAGGGAGAGGGCCCTTATCGTTTCGTATTCTGATGATATTGGACATAGGTAATTTGTCTTCTCTAATTAGGTGATTTTTTAGTTCTTCAATAATTAGATTAGTGTTGACGCCTCTTATAACACAGGTGAATGTTGTAGTTGTGTTCTTTGTGTGTGTTTCCTTTATATTTTGAGTGGATATTTAAAGTTTTTAGTTCTGTCCAAAATCTGTATGTTTGAAATACGGAGAGGAATCTCTTTCTCTACTACGTCCTTCATTAAAAATTAATTTCAATCCAGTTTGTTGTAATGTTAAATAAGATGTCAATTCTAAATCAGGAAGCCTTGTCTTTTTACTAATTTATGAAACGTTAGAGAACTTTTTAAGTTCCTCTTTGATATTCTTTATAACAACAATTACTTTTGTGTTATATATTTCGTTATAATTTTCATTATTATGAATTGACTTACAAGATTCATTGTAGTCTTCCTGGTTACTATCGAAATCCGTTTTTGCTTGTTTGAAAATCTGTGCGAGGGTCAGTGAATTTAGTGGAATATCTAGGAGAATATGGATTCGTATGAATGTGAGGATTGTTTACTTTTGCTGAGATACTGCAGCTTGATTTAGGGAATATGTTGGTTGTATTCTGAGTTGCGGGTAAATTTTTTGCTGTCTTGCTTGATTGGTTTTTATAGGATTGAGGTTTAAGATACAGGACAAGAATAAGGTTTGCTAGTGCAAGTTTGTTCTTCTTCCTTTTCTTCTGTATATTTATTTTCTGGAGACTCTTCCAGTGTTGTCAGTTAGAGGGAAAATTCCCAAAAATGGGAAAATGTGGGTCACATAAAGGGTTAGAGGGAAAAATTACCAAAAATTCGGGAAATTTTGTTGAATCTTTTTTGGCACTTTATGTTTCAATTATCAGTAATTTTGAAAATAAACTTAGCAGACGGGAAAGTTTTTACGAAAGATCGGGAAATTTTTCAGTATTTTGAGGAAAATATTGCGACGGAAATCTGACAACACTGGATTCTTCATGTAATAAAGCTTTTATATCGTATGCAATTAGTACTTTGGTAAGTGGGTCGAAGTCAGATAATGGGTAGATATTGAAGAAATTTTCAGCTTGCCGTTGATCACCAAAAAAAAATATTTTGATTATACAGTTGCCTTCCTATTTAATTGTACATGCAGCGTTCCCTGGTTTACTGGCAATGAATTCCAATAGGACTTGGGGATCATAGGCGAGGTCATTCCCCATTGTGCCCGAAGTCAAATAAACTACCACGATATTACACAAAAATAAATATAATATAATGGGATTACTTAAATGTTTGCAGTTTGGGTTTAACAAAACCAAAAACTTGATGTAAAATAAACCAAAGTGTAGAAATAATCCTAACGGTTTGAAACAAAATTCACTCGGAGGTATCCTATTCATGAAATCACTACCCCACCAGAAGAAACTACATCTGTGATACATCCAGTAAGTAGTTAAACTTTTACCCCCTTTCATGGCACCATCGGTGCCAATCTGGGGCGGAGCACACCTCCCCTTTCTGTCATATTTCCCCGTTTTGTCAAACTTTTCCCTTCATTCTATGGGCACGACTCAGATTCTAATGCACTAAACCGCCAATTTCATTTTTAGTATAAGTAACATCTACATTACCGTTGGTGTGGGATCAAATATATTCGAAATGAAAATATGTTGGCAACACTGATAATTGAGTTATTATTATTATTATTATTATTATTATTATTATTATTATTATTATT
>JAGDQP010002454.1:63380-78121 GCA_022664845.1 Lepisma saccharinum
ATTATTATTATTATTATTATTATTATTATTATTATTATTATTATTATCCTCAGGAAGGCGGATAGTTGAGTGGAAATACATCAAATTAATTGTTTATCTTTTAAGCCTTTCGATTGAATCCCGAGTTCGGTTAATATTTCCCCGAATTTTATCGTTATATCTGCAAGCTTTCATTATTTTCTTGAAACTATTTTTTTTTTCAACTCGGGCGAGGTCTAGGTTCCTTGATGACCAATACAATTCTTTCTAAGTTAATTCCTGCTTTATATTGGCTGAAGTTTTTCACACAAAAGTTTGGAATATAAAGTAGATCCCTATTTAGAGTGTGAAAGAGTTAATCTTTTCCCATTGCATCAACCTCATGGCGTGGAAAGGAAGATACAGTGCGCGACAAAATTGTGTTCTGCTATCTTTAAGGAAAACGGATTAAGTGATTTTGTTTTTAAAGGAATCTCATAAAGAGCGTTAAGAATAATACCCTTGTCTATGAAATAGAATAAACAAAATACTACAACAAATCGGAATGGTAGAAATATTTTAATGGAGGAAACTGTGCGCTCCGATATCGAGATACTGGACTCAACTCTTAACTGCTGGTATTCGCTATCCCGGTGTGAAATCTCTCCTTTAGTACTCCTGAACTTGTAGAAAAATTTAAGTTCATAAATTGAATAACAAGACAATTGTTCAAATACGCTTTCCACTTCTATTTCAATGCTTTCCCAGCATGAAAACTATCGTTACCATATCGCATACAGGGTGTGTCAAAAATGATGTTCATTAATTTTGAGGTGAATTCCTTGGACTCGAAAACAAATGACAAGTTCCCTTGAAGGAAGACGCGTAGTTTCAAGCTACATAACCTCAAACTTAGTAAATTTTGCGTTACAAACACAGTCATATCTCGACAAATATTGACGTAAGACAATTCCTGTATACTTCATCGACTTATTACTTATAATTGGAGGAAATACGGTTCTTTGCTAGTTAAGAACTTCAGACACTTTGAGGAAAAATGAGCTAAAACGTGTAGGTAGAGATTAGAAGTTTAGTTTTGTTCTCATATAGGCAAGATTCTTGTTAACCCAAGCCTCCCAAAAAGTAACTTTGATTGGCACCAATCAATAGCTTGTTGTTTGAACTATTGCAGCTTAGTTAATACGGTTCTGACGCTACTAAGTTCTAAGTCTCCCAATATGTTTATGTTGCTCGTATATCTGACGTGACTAGTGATTATGCGGTCTGCTTTCATTTGTACTCATTTTAGACGTGCAATATGGCTTGTTGCAGCATGCTACTAAACAGCAGATTCGTTGAAATGATGATCGTTCTCAGAATATATGTGCTAGTCTCTGCAGAAATAGTCGAGCATCTCATTATCATACATAGAACTGAAAAAGTTTTCGTAGCGCGTGATAATTAGTTTCAATTTTGAGAATTCATTCCTTTGTTTAGCGTAAACACCTAAATATTTTGCTTCCGTTTTGTGTGGAATGTATCTTTTAGTACTCAAGCTGCTAGAGCAAACATATTCTGCGCCTCATATAGATAACAGCAATGCCCTTTGCTGCATTCACTTGAAAAACCCAGCGACGGGCTCATTGCATGTATCTATAACGTACCGTAGCTGGAGGCGAACTCTTACGGTATAAAAGGCTGTGTCATCTGCTGGAGTACAACACCAAGAAGAATGTTTACGTTTACTGAAGTACTTCAAGTACTTTAATTCTTCTACGTCTTAAAATTAAAAACAAGACCTAAAGAAAGTATCTGCTCGGAAATACGCCATGCTCTCAAACTGTTTTTCCTCTTGGCAATACAAAAATATTTAGGAGTGAAATGTTAATATATTTCATCCACTGAGGTTATATTTACGATGTTTTTGACTAGTACTTTTTCTTTTGGGTAGCCACTGTAGTGACTTCTCGGAGAAGGGATGTTTAGAAGAGAGATGTAAACGGATAGGTAGCTTGTGTATGGAATGTTATCCCTTATTTTTCTCAATTAATTAAACCGTTGACTCTATAAGCTTTCGCTTATAAACATATAATGAGATTAGGACTCAGATGATAATGTGATGGAAAAGGGTAGTGCTATGTACAGCACTAGAAAGGATGTTTATTTACCTTTTCTAAAAATACTTCAACTTTTCTTGTTTTTAATTTTTAGGGCGTAGAAGAAGTAAAAAGCTGAACAGCAATGGCTCGTAAATACGCCATGCTCGTAAATACGCCATGCTCGTAAATACGCCATGCTCGTAAATACGCCACGCTCGTAAATACGCCCATTCAGAAATGTTGTGGAATGAAATTTAGAACGCGAATCAATATTAACTTTTTTCATCCACGTGATGGTAATACTAACAAAGTCAAAGTTTCTCAGGAAGGGAGAAAATTAACAAAATGTTTTTATAAGCGCTTGTTTGAACAACAAGAATCTCCTTTGTGCAATAAGACGATATGCTCGTTCTACGCATCTGCGTCAAACTTTCATTTAACTAAATTGACAAAACAAAAATACGTTTTAATAAACGTGCATATTCTTGCAGATTGTATCAAATGTTATGCAGCTGCTGGGGCTGCCATCTTTTAGGCAATACAGGAACCAAGCCCAAAATTATGTGTTAGGCTTTCGTTTTGCAATACTTAGAAGTTCAGCACATGTTATCAGCAAGAAGTAGCATTTCGTAGTTAAAGCAAACAATGATAAACGTATTCATGAGCAGCGTTTATCATGCAAAAAGAAATCGATAAAAAAAGTAAACATATTAGCACTTCCATGAGCATATCAACAAATAAACATCTAAATAATTGTATTAAATAATTTTGAACAAGTATTTATTACGTTTATAATTTATATGTATTCACATCTTTCAAAATAACATTTTACGTAAATAAAAATGACAGCAAATACAAAATAATAATAAAGTTACTGACATTTTTTGTATTTTTTTTAAATTTCTACAGAGTCAATATAATTCTAGTTATCAAAACTAGTGCTCTATTTTTCAACGGTAATTTTCAATCGATTTCGTTTGAATGATTTTGCTTTCTTTTCATAAATCTTATTAGTTTAAAAAAGCATTAACACAATAGGTGACTGTTTGGGTAGTTTTACAAATGTAAAATATGGGGTTCCTCAAGGATCTGTGCTAGGACCAGTTCTATGCAAGTTAAATGATCACATTCAATCATTTGCGGAAGATAGCTCAATTAATGTTAGTGGAAGTGCATGAACGGAAACATTAATAAAAGTTAAACGTTAATAAATGTGTGGCTTAATGATCATCGCTTGTTGTTAAACTGTGAAAACGTAACCTTTTCGCCATCTTCGGTTGTACAGGCTCGGAACGTAATATTAAAACTACATAAATATAATAAATACAATTATTGTAAATGCAATTTTCTTGTTAACGAAGAAAATGTAAAAAATATTTAGGTATAATTATTTATAAGAATTTAAAATGGTCTTCACATACAATACACTGATAAAATTTTACAAAAACTATCATACAAATTTGTTCATCTTAGAAATAATGTTAGTATGAAACTTGTACGTATGACATAGTATACTCTTGTATAAAGTATGTTTTAGTATGGCAATCTGAGTTGGAGTTCTGCTTATCCTTCTCACTTGAAGCTAGTGATCGTTCAACAAAATAACATCATACGAATGTACTTGAAGAAAGGTTTAGATAATAGAGTAGAAGTGATGTATAAAGATTTTTCAGTGTTACCTCTTTCAAAGCTATATTTAGTGACGGCGTAAGGCAAGCCTGGGCCCGGGCCAAGCGAACTTAATTGAGGCCCTTTCACCAACACAATCATGAGCTCAGACTGCTACTATTAGCTGTAATATCCTAATTCTTCGTTATTCCAAGCCTCGCGGGGATCGCGGGGGACTCACTAGCCAACAGGAGAACTTCTCGTTCACTCGCTGAGTCCTGACATGGCATAGTTATTGCTTCACCAATCACTATCGAGGTGCTCTACTGATTTAACGAGCGAATATTCACTTGTCGCCTATCGGTGCACAGTGGGACGAAACCCCCATAAACACGGCGAAATTAATACCGTCTGAATGCTGAGGAAATGTTAATTGGATCTTGGTTAGGGGCTTATTGGTGTGCTATCTGCTTCACTTTCAAGTATCAAGTTATCCCGTAAGTAATGTCGTATGTGCGATGACCACTTCAATGACGTCTGACGAGCGAATAGTGAAGTAGACGGCACGTGCCATAGCTAAGTCATATAGGGCACTTGATGCAGAAGTAAGTAGAAGCAGAACGGCCCACTCCATGTTTTGGAAGTGTGGAGTTCTACTTACATACACATTCGCGAACATCATCCTTGTAGCACAGTCGAGCAAATGGTGTTAGAGTTGGTTCTCCGGCGTAAGATCGTACGGTACAAGTGACCTTGCGTCCCTCTACCAACTTTAAAAACACTAGAGGCCCTCGCAGATGGTAGAGACCTTGACGAGGTTGTGAGGCTTTCAACCAACTTCTACCTGTACCACAAATACCAAAAACATACCAGACTGGACATAAATTACTTCAGGTTGAACCTGCATTACTACATAGTTTAAGTGAACAATCTCATTCGTCACTTCTAACCTTAATGCTCACTAGATGGCATGGCAAGTAACAATACTAACTTAACCACATCACTTCTAGACCATAGGTGCTTTATAGTTCATTAATGTTAAATAATATAAAATAGTAATATCTAGTATTACGGAATTTGTAATACCGAAATATCAATGATGAGAAAATTTAAAATCCTTAAATATAAATATTAGAACGTGTAACAAGGTTCACACAGCATAATATACTAAGATATACATACAGATGCTTATCAGAATAATGGAAACACCTGTAGTTGGCAACACGTCAGATGTATGGGTTGGCAGTGGTGTCGTGGCGATCGCAGCGCCGGACTGCTGGTGGTGGTGTGTTAGGTCGGTCTCCATACTACGTCAGGCGTCATGGAACAGGAGTGTGCAGTGGCTGCAGCAGACGGAGGTAGTGTAAAATGGGAGACCTCTCAGAGTTTCAAAGAGGGCAAATTGTTGGTGCGCGGTTATGTGGAGTGAGTGTGACGGCAGTGGCTAGTGTGTTAGGTGTGTCGCCAGGGACAGTGTCGAAGGTGATGACGGCCTACACAACACACGGGAAAACCACATCGGGGAAGCGGAACAGTGGGCGGAAGAAAAGCATCAGTGACAGGGCACGCCGGGTATTAAAGCGCATTGTCACGCGAAACCGTCGTGCCACTGCGGCGCAAGTGACGGAGGAACTCAATCAGCACCTCCCCCAACCTGTTTCGACAATCACAGTCCGCCGCGAATTACATGACATGAACTTACGGGGTCGTGTTGCACGGGCCAAACCTCTCATCAGGGACTAGAACGCTTTAGCACGCCGCAAATGGTGCCGCGACCATGCAACTTGGACCGTTGACGACTGGAAACGTGTGGTATGGTCGGATGAGTCACCATTCACCCTATTCCAAACCACGGGCCGTGTTTATGTGTGGAGAACGCCCAAAGAAGCGTATGATCTGCAGTGTCTCCGCCCAACTGTGAAACATGGCGGCGGCACGGTGATGCTGTGGGCCGCAATATCATGGTTTTCATTGGGTCCTGTGGTCACACTTCGCGGACGCATCACTGCCAACGATTATGTCGCAATTTTAGGAGACCACTTGCATCCTATGGTCCGGATGTTGTTCCCGGACAATGACGCCATATTCCAGGATGATAATGCACCCATTCACACAGCTGGAGTTGTTGCAGCGTGGTTTGAGGAACATCGGGATGAAGTTCAACACCTCCCCTGGCCCGCCCAATCCCCAGATCTCAACATAATTGAACATCTGTGGTCCATCTTGGAAACACGACTCCGGCGACGATTTCCACCTCCATCCTCTCTCACAGAACTGGCCGATGCCCTGCACGAGGAATGGTGTAATATTCCACTTGCTACCATTCACGACCTCTATGCCTCCATCCCACGTCGCATCAAGGCTGTTCTGAAGGCGAAAGGTGGCCCGACACCATATTAATCTGGTAAGTTGCACTTTCGTTCAGGTGTTTCCATTATTCTGATAAGCATCTGTATATATACCTATCCAAATGTAAATTTTTGTCTCTAACTGATATTTCTACATTTGAAGTCCAAACTTTAAATTAAAATTGTTATAAAGCGAGTTTAATGAACAGATTGTTCTGTAATATTTATAAGTTATAATTTCTGTAATATATAACTTCTGTAATATTTATATTTATAAGCTGATCATTTCTAAAAATACAATAATAATGTTGTCAAATGTTATCTATCTAATGTTTTTTCGAGACATTTTTGTTTTGTTTGTATTAACACACATAGCAGTCAAGATTATGACAAGCTTACTTTTTCAGTTGATTTTCGCTTGTGTAGTTTGAATTGATGCATCAAACATGATTCAGATTTTAAATTAACTATACTAATTTCACTTGATATAGCAAGCTTGTCAGATGTCAACATAATTACATAGTTTTGAGATACCTTTGGTTGGTCGAGAGATTGGACTCGTGATTTCTTGCACGTGGTCACGGGTTCAAGTTTTGCAGAGGGTAGACTGAATGAGGTGACTCGAAGCCTTCTTTACTATAATGCTGTAGGACACATCCCTAGAAACTCTTCAACTAGTTTAATACGTTAATAGCGATTCAATCAAACATACGTTTGAAGACATGAACTGCAAAGACATGGAAACCACTCCACACGAAATCCCTTGTAAAAGAAAGAAAGAGAGAGAGAGAAACAGTTTAATTAAGTTGTCCTGTAAATCCCTTTCAAACAGGCATAATTATGAAATGGTAATAAAATGTAATGTTTGCTTTCATTCTTTCCATCAGTGTAAATCGATTACAAGAATTAGAACAGCATGAAGACAGCCTCCAAGTGGAAGAATAAAAAGTACCTAACCCTTTACTAGTTCAAGACAATATATTTGACGTTTAATATTTAGAGCTCAAATACTTCTTGGTCTGACATTGTCTCGTAAACGTAATAAGTGAAAATACTGTTCATTGTTTCGGAGTTTATTTCCGCTCCTAGAAGGCTATAAAGCAAATCATCTTAAAGAGGAAAACAAGAAGGCACGTGACTATAGAAAAACGTCTAAAGGCTGAGTTATTCGTCCGCTATTTGTTATTCACTTCTTTCCGTGGTTCTTGGTAGCAGTTTTGAAACGACCACGTGTCATGTTTGTCCTGCAACTATTGCTGGTGCTCGTACAGGAACTACGTGACCGTCATAACAGTTGTGTCAATTGTTATATTTTAGAACAGTTCACACAAAAATAGGCAGCTCACACAGATTAATAAAATTTATTACTTTTTCATTACTTATCAAGTTTAAATGACCTTCAGTAATTTCTGAATCCCTCATTTCCTAACTTTAGTAAAATATGAACAATTTCTACCAGCAGAAACAAGCTTGATTTTAATATTTCAGCTCCGTCTTCTGTGTTTTAAAATAATAATTTCTTAATCGATTTCGATGTGCTCCGATAAGATCTGCAGATACATAATTAGACTCGTTTGCAATATAGAATTTAAGACCAAGAACACTGGTCTTAAGGCATGGCAGAGTCAACTATGAATCTTATATGAGGAAATGTTTTATTTTGAAATGTCAGTTGTACATTTTTCAGCACCGAAACGTATCATTGTATTCTAAAGATATTCCAGAAAACAGGTGTAAGAAATATATCTTGCTAATGCCATTATAAACCACAATCCATTCAAATTCCATGACTACATATTTTTCGTTTATTTGTCTTGAAGCATAATATTGATATGTTAATATGTTTTCACACTGCGTGATTAGAAACCCAGTATTTAGAAAACTAGTGTAACATAAGAAACGGTGTTACGTGTATCTACTCAGTCCTAGGTGTCTAAACTAGCGTTCCACAAACTGTGGTCCGCGTACCATTGCACCCATCTTTCCGGCAACACCTGGATAACTCTCTACAAAACAGCGTTGACGGATGCAAACTTCTAGGTATGTTAAACAATAACGCTGAAAAACCTTCAGCTTTTAGTACTAAAGCACTTGAACCCGGATGGTACATACAAAACAAACTTGGAAAGCACCATGGAATGCTTACATTATAACCTAATATGGGAAGACAAAATCGAAGAGCATACTGAAATAAATAAAAATATAAAAATTATCTCACAAATTTCATCAGAAATTAATGTAGAAGAAAAAGTGTAATTTGTTAACATCAGTAATGAAAAATTAGAACGACCCATCCGCTCACTTAAAACACAAAAGGTTCCTGGTTCAGACGATAGAAAGAATGAAATCTACAAAGGGGCTATTGAAATCCACAAACCATAACTAAGAAGATAATATAACGTATGTGTTGCCAAAAACAACTCCTCTGCTACTTGAAAACAAGTGAATATTAACATTTTATTCAAATGTGAGGGCAGAAATAGATTGAAACCGAAAACATGTAGGCCAATCCGTCTTTTGAATATCATTAGGAAAACATTTAAATAAAATATTTCCTTTAAAATACACCTGCCAAGACCAAATTTTGAAATTTACTATCTCCAGTATGGATTCAGAAAAGCAAATCAAGCGAATACGCAATTAATACACCATGCGACGTGCTATGCAGCATCAGGAGAACAAACTAAAGAACATACTGGGTGTGTTCTTTGATATATAAAGTGTTTTCAGTAACTAAGAGTGGCCAGCTCGACTACGAAATTTAAAGAAGCGAAACCGAAATTCAAAATTGTAGCTATTAGCGTAGATATTTTTTCAGAGACATAAATTATAGTAACTTTAATAAACGGAGTAGTGTAGACTGCAATTGAAAGTATGTTCTTAAGGTTCGCTCCTAGAGCCGGTGTTCTGGGACATCTCCTTTAAGTCACACTTATGAAGAATTGGATAAGATGCAGAGATCCTGGTGGGGTACACGAACGGTCTAAAACTACAAATAAAGATAGCCTAAAACTACAAATGAAGATTACTACAATGAATCACAAAGTGATCGTCCGATCAGTTGTCGCATATAGTGCTAGTGTTTGGGGACATCGTATATCTAATTTAAGGGAAGCATAGCAAGTGAACAGCGCACAGCGGAAACACCTCCAAACATTAACCAGTGCATTTCAAACAACATACACAGTGGCACTCGAGGTAGTGACTGCAACCCCTCTGATGCATCTACAGATTAAAACATGCATAGCGATATTGACTAAGGAAGAACAACCAGTACAAGATAATGAATATGATCGGATCTAACGTAACAGACAAAGTGGAACTAAACACAATGATCTAAAACAATGGCCGCGTGAATGGGATATTTCATTAAATAAATGTATGCGTTTAGCATCTTCTAATCAATTCAGGAAAGGATATAGATGAAGAAGGTGGAAATATCTCAAGGTCTATACAAAGAGAAGCTGCATCTCCTGCGCCTTGTGGAAGCCAATCAATACCTGTTATGTCACGAAGTAACAATACCAGTCCATATAGTGTTTCATTGTAAAGAAACAGAAGAATTGTGCCGTGAGGGAAAACATATATCAGTGTTTCTGATGCCCTACGAATACCAGAGCATCAACAAATGCTCCGAAGACTTGTAAACAGACTCAAAATTCCATTGCAAAATACATAGGAAAGGATAAGCAACCAATGTGTATAATGAATAGTGGGTGTATCTAGAATAAGTGCATCTGGCTTGTATATGATATAAACGGTAATGGTGTACAATATAGGAACACCGGTAACGGTGTCCCCCAGAAACTCCTCACGGATGAAAACTAAATGTCGTGGTTTCGGGTTATAAATTCCTTTCTCTTTTCGTGCTGTTGTTCCTGTTCTGTCTGCGTCCTCGCCCTTTTCTCTTTTCCTGGCGTTTCTCGCTTCGTCGTAATTCTCGGCGCTAGTTTCGGTGGGTATGTGTATAGTATAACGAAGCTGTTTTAGATATAACTACACCGGGCTCAAGGGTGAACGAATTAAATACATTTAAAAATAAAATTGCCCGCTTTTCTGAATACAGAAAAAGCAGACAAATATAAGAAAAAAGATAGCAAGGAAGAAAGGACTTGCCCATTCTTCACATTGTAAAATGTTAATTGGTGTGATTCCAACTGTGCCAGTATGGAAGTGTGAGTCTGAAACAAGCAAACAGCATGCAGCAAATAGGAATCATACGCAGATATTGAAAGTTCTTCCCTCTCTTCAAAAGATGCCAATCTATCATTCAATCTTATATCAATAGGAACCTACAGAGATCCAAGATGGAAGAAGACCAGAAGAAGATATTACCACAATTCGTTAATATTGTTGTGACCTCCTGCTGCATAACTTTGCCATCCAATTTATGTTCTTATGTACTATTCTTCTTGTATAATAATCGAAATGAAATGCGTGGAGTTTACTTGGAGTCCTAAGCCGAGGAACTAATGGGCAGGAGAACATGCTGAATACCAGCCAAATAATTTTCCCACCAGCCACTTTTCTTTATGAAACTACGAAGAATTGTCTGCGCAGTATCGGAACACCGGTAATACGCCACAAGCTAATGGAATGCCTTGTCTGCAATTCTGTAAATATCGGGGAAAGGGACCCTCAGTTCCCTAGTCCCGGGCATGGATCTCAAATTCAAAAAGTCGATAAGAAGGGGTGGAAAGGAGGGCCTCTCAATGAAATAGAATATGAGAACTTAGGTAACCTCTTGGGGCAAGCCATGCGTCTTCGATACGATGCCACAGTTCATCAACAGTAGCTGGGGAGGGTCGCTGGTATAAAAGGCGGTGCAATCACGGACCACATGTGTTTAATCGGCGAGATCAGGTTAACGCGTCGGCCAACGAAGCAGGTGAAAACTGTGTCTAACCAGGGCTAGAACATCACACAACATATGCTGGCGCGCGTTATCTGGCAGGACCTGTACTATATTGACCACAACCGAGTATTACAAATTGTCGATGTAACGTTGGTTGGTCACATGTCCGACAATGCGTAGAAGACACAAACAGTCACGTAGTGCAATGGCAACCCACATCATAACATTTGAGTCGACTCACGTGGCTTAAGACTTGTTTCTTACCATATTACGAATACTCGAGATTTTATAACTGTTGAGAACAAACTCATCTTTAAGAATGTCCCTATTATCTGAGGAGGGGAAACCTTGTGTGTTTAGATTTTAATTACATTTCCATTGGGCGGGGAGACTTCTTGACAAAATACGTTTCTAAAGAACAGAAAGTACTGTTTAAATATATCAGTTTTAATATGTCCCATGTTCAATTTTATGGGACTTCGGGTCCCATTACGAAGCAGTGGGGTCGAATTCCGCCCCGGATCATTTTACCCGTTACCATTCAGTATTTTCGTGAAGTACAGTTTGATAAGACCATAGAAATCTCACAATCCAGACAACATAAGGACGTCCAATGGAGGAACCCAAGAACGGCATTAGATCGTCAAAGGTAGACTCGAGTGTAACATCCAGTAGATATCAGTATGAGGATCAATTAGCAAAAAATACATGAGTAGATGAGACAAAGATGACGAAAAGTTATACATTTTGCATTTAGTATTGAGGGATTAATAAAATACAGGTCTCAAAGAGGAACGCAAACACGGATGTTTTACCAATTTGAACACACAAAAGTTGGTCGGTGGACACTAGTATTAAAGGATTTGTCACTCGTTATTTCTTTCAGTAAAAGTGTTCTGATGTATTTTATATCTTTAGAAAGAGAGAAGGAGGAGATAGGGTGTAGTTCTAGTAAAACAATGAACGACCCTTTGTTGTTACAAAATGTGTTGTTCTTATTGTGGTGTTAATTGACTCAGTCTTGGGTCACCCCGTTCATTTCTCTGAAACACTGATAAAACCCGTCCCACAGACAAGCCGCCATAACTCTGTGGTAGAGCGTTAGCATAGCATCCGGTAACTCGTGAGTTCGATCACAACAACCGGCTATCCTGACGGTGTTTTCCTGAGATTTTCTTCAATCGTACCACGCAATCTCGGGAAGGCACCTCCACCGACATCTTCTCGGAACCTTTCCTCTCCTCTATCCTAATCTGAGGTTTAGAGCTTTGAATAAAATTAACATATAATAGCTTTCCACAGGGAGTGTAGAAGAATCATTAATTTTGGGTGTCCAGATTCGGAAGTGTTTTCGATATCCATTGGATGTACTTACTTGGACCTTTTTTGGGTGTCCAGTATCGAACGTGTTTTGATGTGCATTGGATGTCCCCTCTTCTATCCTTTTGGAATATCTAGTATCGAGTGCCCTCTGAATGTCCAAACGTGGATCTTTTCGGGATATCCATTCTCTTACGTGCTTTCAACGTCTATTGAATATCCAAACAAACATTGTTCTTTTTGGGATATCAAGTTTTGGACGCGTTTTCAGCGTTCATTAGACGTCGCAACTTGGACCTGTTTGAGATATCCAATTTTTTATGTCTAACGGAAATGCTTTGATGTTCATTGTTGGAATTGGACGTGAATTCGAGTAACAGTTTTGTACTTCCCATGGACGTCCTGAGTTGTATACGTCCTGTTCCGTGGATTGAGGCTGTGTTAACAATAGTGTGGCTCTGTGACCCAACAGGGTTCCTCGTAAACTCTTTATATCCCTTCAACATCTAAAACACATTGCCAGAAAGAACGATTCAAATATATCAGTTTTTACATTCCGTCCCATGTTATAATAATGGGCTCCAGGAGAGCAACGGAATCCCACCTGGATATAAAATACCAGTTACAGTCAATAAATTCGTGGACTGGCACCTAGAATATAGGCAACCAGTAGAACCCAGATGTCGTCATGGTTGCTGTGCTCGGCGTAAACGTCCAGACACACAGAGACACTGACACAGATCCACACTGACCTTCAAAATAGTTCCCGTTGGCAGCGATGCATGTCTGCCAACGTTCGTAGAGCCGTTGAAAACATGTTTGAAAAATGTTGGCGTTAGCAGACATCTCTCGTAGGGCATCCTTTGTGGACATGATGATCTCCTCCGGAGAATGAAAGGGACGTCCACTTAACTTGGCTTTCAAGCGGGGAAAGGGATAGAAATCGCATGGTACGAGATCAGGTGAGTATGGAGGGTGTGGTAAGATGGTGGTATGCTGCCTTGCCAGCTCCTCCTGGACAAAGGCATCCAGTTCTTACTGTGCCCAAGTTCAGCACACTTACTACATATTGACTCGCGTAGACGGCGAAAGATCTGCTTGTAGTGAGTCTTGTTCACAGTTGTTCCTTGTGGGATGAATTCCATGTGGACAACTCCCCGCGAGTCGAAAAACAGTTCAAGCATCACTTTTCCTTGTGACCTATCTTGTCTCGGGTTTTTGCGTTTTGGAGATAATGGAGATTTCCAGGTGGCTGGTTGTCTCGTTAGCTGTGGATCGTACAGGAAACACCATGTTTCATCTCCTGTTATTATCCGGTTCAGGTACGTTCCATCAGCGTCAGCACTACTGATCAGGTCATCGCAAATTGTCATCCGCTCTTCACATTGGTCTTGTGTCAGAATGCGTGGCACACTGTGCTGGGTGACACGCGACATGTACAAGACATAAGTCAGAATTTTGTGGCACGTACCATGGCTGATCCGTACTGCTGCTGCGATGTCGTCTACCGACTGGAAACGGTTAGCGCGCACAACCATTGCAACCTCTTCGATCTTGCGTTCAGTTCGGATTGTTGTTGACCGACCAGTACGTTCATCATCCTCTAAACTGTTTCTCCCCTCCGCGAAACGTTGGTGCCACTTAAACATAGCACTGCGGCCTAGGATGTTGTCACCGTACACTTGCCTGATCATCTGCAACGTTTCTGTTGTGTATTTGCCTAGTTTTGGGCAGAACTTGATGTTTGCCCGTTGCTCAAACTGCGACATTCTCCAAGTCCGCATTCATCTCCTTTCACAACAGAGACAGAACGTCTGTTTACACTCTATGAACACACCTGCCTCTTGCTGGGTCGAGAGACGAACTTCCACTGATTCCTCCAGGACGTCACGCCTCAGCTGTACTATACCACTAGCACCACACTGCGTCAAATCCATGAACTTATTGACTGTAGTGTAATGATGTAGTTGCGAACATATCTTGGTGATTAGAAATTAGATCTAAAAGGTTAGTGTATCTGGTCCAAAAACTTCAGAAGCAGAACTCCGACATACACACTCACAAGCAGATAATTTTCAGTTTAATATACTAGAATACATATTTATCTTTAAAACCTATGACCTGACAGGAGTTCTTTGCTTAATATAAAATTTGTATTCATTAAATTGTTCATGTTACTTATTTGATTGAGTTTGAGCCCCACAACGAGAGTTCTGGATTTTGAATATTCGTTCGGCGTTCCGGATCACTGAGCAATGTTTTGATCTTTTACATTAAAAATAAAAATAAAACTTTTTAAAGACATAATTTTCTTAAACAATTCGTACAAAAAAGTAAAACTTAATTTCGTTTATGCATCACGAAAAGAAAGTACGCTCTCATATACAGTTATTTTATATATTCTTGAATTGGTGCGAACCATGCTTTATTTTAGTCATTCTTCTACAAAATTATATTTTTGCTTTTAGTACGAATTGTTTCAGAAAAGTTTGTCTTAAAAGGTTATTATTATTATTATTATTATTATTATTATTATTATTATTATTATTATTA
>JAGDQP010002454.1:78131-104654 GCA_022664845.1 Lepisma saccharinum
TATTATTATTATTATTATTATTATTATTATTATTATTATTATTATTACTATTTCGAATTATTTCAGTGTTCAGATACATTTTCTCAAGCTAGTTTCCTAAACAAAATTCTAAAGAAATGTTCTGCAACCAGTCAAACCCAATATCGTTGCAGATATGTATTTATTTTAGGATAAAGAAATCCATATTAAGAACATAAGTAACATAAGCCTTTAAAAGATACAAGTATATTGAAATGTATAAAAAGTAACAATAAAATATTGTATTTTCAACCGATTTACGTTGGTGTAAAATTTCATGATAATATGATGACGAGAAATGAGCTAAATTAACGTGGAAGATTTGAGGACAGGACCCGCCATTGTGAACTAAAGAAAATAATTCTAAACATATATTACATCAGACATAATTTTCTTTACCAATTAGTACAAACAAGTAAAAAATTATTATATTTATACATGACTAAAACGAAAAGCATGAGCGCGACAATTGAAGAATTTATAAAGTGATTGTTTATAAAGTGACTGTATATGGAAGTGCGCCTCATGTTTTTCGTTTAGTCATGCATAAACACAATTATTTTTTTTTTTACTTTCTAGTACGAACTGTTTAATAAAAGTATGTCTTTATATATTTAAAAAGGTTTTTTCTTTTAACATGTTTACGAAATTCTTAAGTGTTCTGCAACCCGACAAACGCCACATCATTGCAGGCTTGTATTTATGGGTCATATTAAAAATATTAAAACATACTTCTAAATATATAAATATATAGAAATACATGAAAGTAATAAATAGAATATTGTATTGTCATATGAATTACGTCTCTGTGCAAATTTTCACCATTGACGTCGGAAAGTGAGTTAAATTAGCGTTGAAAGATTTGAGAACACTATGAACTATTGTGAACTACAGAAAAGCATGTAAAAGATTAAAATCACGAATCTGTTGCATGTGAATCGCACAGATGTTATTCTGTGACAGGACAACGCGAAACTTAATGCGATTCGTTCACCCGTGTTACCATTTTCTAACTTAAAAATGGAACGTCAATGCATCCCAATATTGGCTTAACATTGTACCCTTAGATTGCAACTTTTACAATTCGAAAGATACCTATCTGAGAGGATAGGTTCCTAGCACTCGACGACTTGGTTCATTGAGTACTACCGCAGTGGGTTCTGCTAATCTGACCGAGCGTTGACAATACTCATTGCTGCAGGTGTGTACTACTTCTGATTTTGCTTTTACTTCCTGTCATCGATTTTCTCTTTGTAAGACAACAACGCTCAAAACTTTATTGCTGTAAGTGACACATCACATAGTATAGGTTCCTTAACTTTCATCGAATTTGACCTACCTCCATCCCTCTCATTTGAAACATAAACATACCTGTTAAGTATACATAGAGACATGGTATAGTCAGTCCATACATATATCAACTCCCGCGTTGTGTCCAGTTATGAAATGATCTTATACCGTGGAGCAAATCTTACATACATTGAACTGCTTAAATTTATATAACAAAAACACCCAAAATACAACATTTTTCTTTAAACATTTACGTGAAGTGTAATTATACAATATATTTAATGTGAGCATTCTCTAAGATAAAAGCTACTAAAAAGAAAAAACAAAATATGTAAAAAAAACCTATTTACCACAATTCTGCCTCTCCAGTCACTGGATGATTTTGAATACGTATTAGAGATTCACTAAAGGTGGCCTATGTATTACCAGCCTATCAATATCAAAAGTATCTTTGTGGGCAGGAAACCATCTACATTAAGCCATTAGATATAAGGCTATTAAAAATACAGTTGGGCACTTTTAATGCGCATAATGTAAGATCTGAATTGGTTTTACAATCATGGCCAATTATGGTGACAAAAACAAGATTTGAATTATTTTATATTCTGATGTAAGAACTGTTTAGTTTATTTTTTAAAATAAAATTACTGATTATTTCTTAGTTTCTGTGCGCGAATCTACCGTGAAGGAACAATCATGAATCTAACTACATAATGATACCTTCGTGTAATTGTTACGCTTAAGCTAGTAACAACCTTACTGCATCTAAAATAACACTGATTTATTAACAAGATATGATTTTAAAAAGAAAAATGAAATTCATGGCTGTCCCTGCAATTAACTTATTCAAGCAGATGGGAAGGTTAATTAATGTAAAAAAAGAATGAATGCTCTTGAGAGAATAAGACCACTTACCAATTGAGTCATATTTCCTCCATACATTACGTAACTTGGAAGTTCATCGTCGCAGTTACAGGTGAGGGCCATAGGATTACCCCCTGGATATTATTAAGTCAATTTTTGTCTCGAATTTTCAAAGATAATTTCTAATATCTTCATGCTAACGACGTCCCGGTCTTCCCAGCGATATCTTTCCCTTGGTCTTTCAAGCATAGTTGGATAACAATTTATGTTTTTCCCCCATCACAGCTACATGTCCTTCCCACCTTAGTCGTTGCTATTTCATAATTCTTATAGCCTCGAGTGAGTTGTACACTCCGTGGAGTTTTTCTTTGTGCCATATTTTCCATTCTCGAGTGATCTCGCCCCGTATATCTGTCTCAAAATCTTATTTTCAAACACACGTAACTTATAAAACGTCTTTTAAGACTTTCATAACGTATGTCTGCCATTATACTTATAAAACTCTTTTCCCAATATTTATTATGTTTTATTTATTATTTCCTTTCAACCCGACGATCGTTTCGTTGGCCATTGTGCTCACATCGTCAGGGGATCGTGGTTAATACTCGGTGTTCTAATATCAAGCAAGGCTCCCTGACAGTGTTAGCAAGAAGGATTACAAAATGATCGTCGGGTTAAATAAACAAACACAAAAATATACCGTTATACACATGCGTAAAGCGTATATGAGCAAAAGTCTTGCATTTCTCTTATTAGTTGGTAGAACTTGTCATATTAATACTTTCCGAAACATATTTATAAGTTGTCGGAGTTTAAACCAACTAGAGGGCGAGAGAACGTTGAAATATCAAAATAATTCAAATAAGGAACGAAGGGATACCCCACCTCTTCCGCCCTCAAATCCTATTTCATTAAGAATTCGAATTTTAGTCGTAAAATTATTTAAAATATATTTCGTATAGTGCGCCCAACGTAGGATGGCAGAGTGTTTACAAGCTATATTAGATATGCGAGTTTAAAACAAACAGTCTTTTTCCTCGCCTGACCATTGGTTTTCGCAACCCTTAGTTTAAGGAGATCGACAGATATGTGTTTACAAAAGGAAACCACCAAAGGCTCAGTGGCTTACATTGTTGTCATTGTAAGCGACAAAAATCTACAGCACTGGTTAAAAACAAATTAATGGACCCTCATGCGAGTCTGAAGATTAAAAAGCAGACGAAACATAACAAATAAATGCGACACTCTAAGGTTTCTTTCGTATGAAGGGAAAGTGTTGCAAACCGTCAAACCAGGGTTGCCAACTGTTCCGATTTTGTCGGGACCGTCCCGATTTTTTTTTCATTTGCCCCGCGTCCCGATTCAATATCCATCGGGACGAGATTGTTCCGATTTTCACCGTTCAGAGTTGACGTATAAAGGATATTTTATTATTTGACATTTAAAATTGTATAAACAACAGTTAATATTACTTCTGCAAGACATAGTACAAATATTTTTTTTCTATTCCATTACTTCATCATAGTACAATAATTCTATGCAAGCTAGTTCCCCCTACGCATGTTGCTTAGTTCGTAGGCACAAAATATTTAGTATAAGATGACACCCATACTTAGATTTGTCGGAAAACATTTTACTTTTTTGCATTACTTCCCTCTGCATGTCTGTTACTTGTTTGCTACTTAACAAAACACGATTGTTTTCATTGTTTCTTATCAGTTTATATGCAAAGGAAAAACCTTTTGGGTAAGTAAATTATGAAATATTTCAGGCAGAATTCAATTTGAATTTGAATTTATTTTAAGACCTTTAGGCAACTATGGCTCAGGCCGTATGGATGATGATGGGATGAATTGGTGGAATGAAGAAAGTGGGAGGAAACAGGAGCACCCTGTGAAATTCAGGCACACGGTGTTTGTCCAGTACAAAGTCCCCATGGCATGAGCAGGAATTGCTCGAACGACCTCTAGCACCAGAGGAGCGCTCTACCAACTGAGCCACCATGGCCGCAGGCAGAATTCAAGATGAATTTTATATTTTCTCAAGGAAGTTTAGTAAAACGCCAACTTTATTGGTAAGTTATAAAATCTCTCGGAACCAACTTTCTTATTGACGGTGTGGAGGAGAATTTTTATATTCGACTAAAAAGTTGTGGTTAAATATAATTAATGAGTATTAATACAACTTATCTTAACTAAATTGGCAGCAAGTTTTAACTTCAGATGTCCAGGTTGGCCCAAAAACTGATTTAAAAAATTTAAATTGTAAAAAAAATAATCCTTGAATTACCCCCAGTTACTAAGAAACATTCTTAGTTTGGATACAAAATGTGAACTTTTGAGATGTGATTCCGATGCTTTACGAACGCCATTTATTCCTAAAAATGGGAATAGCGATTTCGTATTCTTTTTTGAGTCGTTCACAATGCAACATGAATACCACTCAAGTTCTTTTGGTTTACCATCTTTCACCGCGAAGCTCTGTTGCAAAGTTAATCGTGTTCAGTTGCAAACGACAACAGAAGACCTGATAACTTCTTTGAAAACTTTCTCAGAATTGCAAAAAGAAAAGGAATTTTAATGCTTGGATTTTTTGATGACGAGAATTTTTTCGCTGTCTGAAGAACATCATTGTTTTAGAAATCTGATATCATTGTTCTGCACAGTTGGTGTATAAAATTTTATGGGAAAGATTCTGCTTGCAGGGCCCTAGAGAAAGAACATAAAAGTTCGTTGCAGTGGGGGGATAAATTCTACTTACGCTATTGCATCATATCATCTTTAGAGCAGTAATTTTTCAACTTTCCTTCAATGAAAATTAGCTTCAAAACAGTGGACCCTTTTCCCACTATGGATAGATTTAAAATTCCGCCTAATTCGAGCGGCCGAATTTAGTATGTACTGATACTGAGCCTTCCCGATTTTCTTGAGCAGAAAGGTAGCAACCCTGGTTGAAACATTGGTTAAAATTGTCACTGTGTACGTAAGATAGACTTGAATGTAGCTTTACTTTTGTTTAAATCCGGAAGGGTTTTCTACATCTTCCTGTGGAAATATTATTCGTCTCTGGATGTGTGTGGATATTTTATAAACTTCCCTGGGTGTATGAAGACTCGGTTCCTTTACATCTTTAGAGCGTTAGGAGGGTATTTTCTCGTTCTCTGAACGGGATAATGTAGCTTTACCCACCCCCTTAAAATCCCTGGAAATCTTATTAATGTCCTAGCAAGGTTGTGAGTTGCTAATATCGGAACCTAGAGTCTCTTGCAGCTGAGAATGCATTTGTTCTTATGGCGCTGGTATCACCATAACATTCCTGTTTACAGGAACAACTCGTTGTCGAAAGCAGAGTCTCCAACGTAGAATATGATTCGAACATTAAATAATGCCTGTATGAAAGAAAGTGTAAGGATAGGACCAGATACCTGTTAGTTGATTTTCTATTAAAAAATAGAAATAGGACAAGAGACTATTTTTCGTATTTTAATGGAAGATGCATGACGCAACATGCATCAGACTTTGATCTTGGAAGGATGGTGAGAAGCCTATATCTAACGTAACATATTGTGTCGCACATTGTCCATTGTCGTTCTTGAAAGATAATTACACGATGTTTCCAGAGGTTAGCATGCCGTACTAGTAACCGAAATATGACAAGTTTGAATACCGTTCACGCCAATTGAAAAAAAAAATACAAAAAGTGTAATCACAAAAAAGCTGTCGTAGCTCAATAGTAGAGCATTGGCTTAGCATTTGGGAGGTCGTAGGTTCAATCCCAGCCGCCACCATGCTGACTGAGGTCCGTTCAGGGTTTATCCTCAGTCACACCAGTCAAATGCAGGGATGGCACCTTTCAACGTAGGCCCTGGAAGATATCTTCCTGTATAATTTCCCCTACCCCTTCTCTAGCCTGAGTCTTAGATGCCTGAATGACATAAATTAAATCAAATCAATTGAACAAAGAATAATACATAAAAATTTACAGGATGAGGAGGTAGTATTGACTTCCGAAGCGTTGTAGTCTCCTTAACACAAAGACAACGAGAATTCGGGGTGGCCAAGAGGCTAGCACGCTCGCTTTTTATGCGCGTGGTTACGGGTTCAATTCCTGCTGGAGTCCATTGAACGGAATGTTTTGGAACCTACTTTACCAAACAAAAGACTTTTTCAGTCCTTAGAAGCTCGTTTAGCAAGTTAATAAAAAATCAATAAATTCTTTTAAAATTATGGCTGTGCAATTCCCCGAAATAATATAGCTCCCAAAATCAGCAACGTAGATTTCCACAGCATAAAATACATATTTTATTCCCGCTATGCGCAGTAGGCAAGGAGGGAGAGAGATATTGCTTTGATTACTGCGTTATTCTTGTATTCGTTTCGTGGGAAATTATTGAAAGAGTAAATCGGAACAGGATGGTTGGTCTGAGATTTTAATTCCTTTACTCTACCATCTGAGGAATGGTTTCTATCTTACGAAAGAGTCCCAAGCATCACAAGAGCTACAAATTGTCCTTAGGGTCTTCATCGGGACACGAATTGAATTGATTTATTGATTTTAGGCATCTTAGGCTCAGAACGTCATCGGGACAAAAACTACATAAACAGTGATACACCCACATAAAATCAGTTGACTCGTAGGTAGGTACGCGGATTCGAATCCCGCGGCCTATCATCCTGGATGAGTTTTTTCAAGGTTTCTCTCAGTTTCACCAGGCGAATGCCAGGATAGAACGATAAGGCCTTGCCCGCTACACTTCCAATCCTCCCCCATCTCTATCCCAGTCAGAGACGCCTAAAAGTCATAAGTAAACAGACTATAATAACTAATATCCCAAAATCATCTTTGTTATTAATCTTCCAATACTAGAGTGAATATGCGTAGGATAAGACAATGACAGTATATTCTGATCAACGTAATTAATCGAAATACTGACCTTTATTAACGGGTTCTAGTTTGTAGGTACCATTCCGACGTTTACCTGGTGTGACTAAAGGGAAAACCCTCGAAAAGTCACAATGTGCGGCCACTGAAATCGTTCCCAGGACCTTCTGATGGCTAAACCGACTCTCTACTAACTGAGCTACGGTCGCTCGGTACAACATACACTACAGTTGTTCGTTCATAATAAGGAATATTTAATATTACAAAAGGGATATTAGGTTCTTCATTTTTACACTGAATATAAACGAATTTCACGTTTATTTACGCATTTCTGTTCGCTTAAGTACATACAAACACGCAAGATCCTAGTAATTATTATTATTATTATTATTATTATTATAGTTGTTGTTGTTATCCGTTCGTAGCTGGGCGATTAAGCAGGAGAATAGCAAAGTGCTTCAGGCCTTGTATTCACACAAATCTTCAGTTAGCATCTCTGCAATCACCATTCGACTGGCGTGTCTGTTGTCTGTGCCGTGTTTGTATATACGTTAGTTCACGGTTTGACCACCTGCATTCGGAACGGAAAAGAGCTATATATCTCTTGTTACAACGGTCTTAAGAGTAGACCACTCTGTTCAATAGACACCAGATGTTTGAACCGGGACCCACAGGCACTAAATTAGGCATGCTAACATTTCAGAAAACCACAGCAAAACATAACTTCTGCGATAGTATGAGACAATAAATTCTGTTGTTTTTTCAATGTCCTAAAGTTCTATAGTGGTGGTTTGTTTTTCACCATCAACACTTCATTTTATTGCGAGAAAAGAAAGGGTTAATAGTTGACATGATCACTCATTAAAATAGCATGATATGTGTTATGGACTTTAGTTATTAAAATTAACATTCATTAAATACACTATCGAACGGAAGGCCCCAAGTGGCTGAAGTGAGAGGTCTATAACTAAGCCACAGCGGCCTTCGAGCCAATTTAGCTCGTATCACAATTATTGTTCATCTTTCTGTGATTTGAATAGACTATTTTCTTGCTTTTGTAGACAAAGAAAGAACTGATTTTGGGCTGGTTGCGTGGTCACAGGTTTAATTCCTGTCGAGCATCATTTAACGTTATGGTTGTCGGAGTCCACTTTATAAAAACTTAGGCCCTGTCCACAGTAACTCAGCAGCTCGTTTAGGACGTAAATAGCAATATTCACTCAATCTATCGAGAAAGAACAAGGGATAAAGCTAGTACTGGTTTGTGTGTTTGTAAATTGCCTTGTGTATGTACTTACGATTCCATAGATTAAAAGTATTTTCTTCTTTTTTAACTCAAGCTTGCTCATTTAAGCATTTTGCAGTCAATGAAGACAAAAACAGACTTCCACTTCAAACAATCGGGATATTTTTTGCAGTCCTTTCTTTCTAACTCTGTTCTTGTAAAATACAGGGTGTCCGAAAAGTCCTTCCCTGATTACAAAGAATGATAACTCAGGCTAGAAATACGATAGAAATATGAAACGTGTGTTGAATTGTTTACGACCTCTCAAAGTTTTTCTTTTCTGTTTTTTCTGTTTAACGTTCGCAGTACGTAAGTAGTGGATGAGGTGCAGTGCCCAAGAAGCCATGCTAACCAATCAGGAGAAGGCACAGTGTGTCCTGTGGTACCATGAGACACGATCACCAACCACGGTGCAGAGACACTTCCAGACAACATTTGGAAGGAATCCACCTGATGTCAAGAGCATTAAAGCCTGGTATGAGAAGTTCAAGAACACAGGATCGGTTGCTGACCTTCCGAGGTCTGGTCGACCAAGAACCTCAGCAGACACGGTGGAAGCTGTGCGGCAGTCTTTTCTGCGAAGTCCGAAGAAATCGGTGCGCAGGGCCTCACGTGAATTACAGATGCCAAAAAGCTCTCTCCATGACATTCTACACAAACGTTTATTGTTTCGTGCATACAAAGTGCAAATCGTTCAGGCCTTGTTGCCCGACGACGGTACACGTCGATATGACTTTGCGGTCGAAATGCTATCACGTATTGAGGATGATGATGGTTATCTCAGACGAATTGCCTTTTCCGACGAAGCGACCTTGTTTGTCAGTGGAGTAGTGAATCGCCATAATGTGCGCATTTGGGGTTCACAACCCCCTGGCGAGGTCATGGAGTGCACCAGGGGCAGTCCAAAGGTGAATGTTTGGTGCGTGCTGTTGCACGATCGAATTATCGGGCCATTCTTCTTCGCTGAGGCTACCATCACATCTGCAGTGTATCTGGACATGTTGCAACTGTATGCTGTTCCTCAGCTGCTTCAGTATCACCCCGATGTCGTGTTTCAGCAAGACGGTGCACCGCCTCATTGGGGTTTGGACGTCCGTGCCTATCTCGATATGACCTTTCCTGGGCGATGGATTGGTCGTGATGGGCCAACGGTTTGGCCTCCACGCTCTCCTGACATAACCACATTAGACTTCTTTTTATGGGGTTATGTCAAGGACGAGGTCTACCGAACACCTGTACCAGATCTTGAAACCCTGCGGCAACGGATAACCACAGTCGTTGCATCGATCCCTCCAGTGATGTTGGCTAATGTGTGGACGGAAATTGAATATCGCCTCGATGTGCTACGTGCTACCAAGGGTGCTCATGTGGAAGTTTACTGATGTGTGAACAAAACTTTGATAGTTTGTAAACAATTCAACACAAGTTTCATATTTCTATCTTATTTCTAGCCTGAGTTATCATTCTTTGTAATCAGGGAAGGACTTTTCGGACACCCTGTATGATGATGCATTGCCAACTTTTTAAGTGACAAAACTTTGAAAATAAAATTTAATTATTTCAACAGATTTTATAAGTTGCACGTACTAGTTGTTATTTCAGTTAAATATCACTACTGATGTAACTAGAATCAGTACAAAACTAACACGTTGTATGGAGCAGCAGTTTCATTGTTCTATCAACACTTCTGCAACAAAACACTACTAATCGGTTATTGAACTCATGTGTAAGCTCATGTGAACTCACGTAACGTTCTCTAGTGTGTGTGTCAAAGGGGGTTTAGGTAGGACACTGCCACTGTTACATTGTACTGTGTGTTCGTGTAATGAAGTTTAACGTAATAATCTTGTCAGCCGATTTTAATTAACATTGAAATAAGTGAACAGTGAAAGTTATATAATAGACCTTTCCACATTGGCTTAAAATTTACATAATACAACTTAAAAAGTATCCAAAATTTCGACTATGTTGTTCCCAAATTTATTTTAATTGAAGAATACTTTGATTTTTATACATTATATCGTTTCTTCTTATTGTTCTATAAAATTAATAACTTGTTTTTTACTCTTATTCCTGGTTTTTATAAATGATAATGGAAATTCAATTTCTCTTTGTTTTTAGGTCACAGTAATATTTTAGATGATATTATCTTCATCACATTTGAAAGAAGACGAAACAAATAATACGATTGTGAAAGCTGTAACAAGATTTAGAAATGGATGGTACGACCTGTACAATGGTCTTCGAAGATTCGGAGCTACCAGAAGGAATAGTCAATGAATTAAACCAGAGATAGCATCCACTGTTAATAATATATTCCTCAAAGAACTATCTGTTGAATAGAACAGAAGTTTGCTATCCGTTTCTTTATTGTGCAGTTATTAGTAGCTGTGAAACATTTTTGCTCTCACCAAGAAATATTAGCAACTTCTTTACAGGTATTCACTATTTGCAACCAAGATTTTTTATAAGAAAGACCTGAAGAATAATTATTTTTCATCAACCTGAAACAAATAGCCTTCTAAATGATTAGCTGAATAAATTCTACCCATACACTTACCTCTTAACTCCAACAAACAGATAAATTTCTTCAGATTCCTGCAATAGAAATGGGTTGTTAATGCATACTATCTGATAATTTAGATGCTAAGGCATTTGAGGAAGTAGCTACGTGAAACAATAGCATCCTTCACGGGCATGTGGCTAAAGTGAAAGGTAATAAGTTGTTAGACTTAAACCGAATAACATTGTTATTGTATAAATGTTATTACTTTTTCACAATGAACCTTGTGTTGGTAAATGTTAAAATTAACACAGAAAAATTGACAGCCGCCGTCGCAACCGGGACTCGAACCCGGATCTCCCAGTTGCCGGCTAGGTATACTACTACTGGCAGATCCGGGTTCGAGTCCCGGTCGCGGCGGATGTCAAATTTTCTGTTATCTTCAACATTTACCAACACAAGGTTCATTGTGAAAAAGGTAATAATATCTATTCTTTCATACTGCCTGATAGCAGAAAGATTCCTAAACTAAAAATCTCCGCCTAAGTGGAGTGCCTGGGCCTCGTAACCAGCAATGAAGAGTTGGGAGAGTGTCTAGGCGAGAGGAGCATTCTATATACACAGAAAATTTTCCGTGTCGTGGTGGTGTAATCGGTAGCATACCTAGCCGGCAATTGGGAGATCCGGGTTCGAGTCTCGGTCGCGGCGGCTGTCAATTTTTCTGTGTTAATTTCAACATTGATATTGTATGTTATGCTGTATGAATTTTGTGCATTTCCAAGAAACTCTTCATACGATGGAATAGATTACAAAATTACCACAGAGTATGCAAAACGTTACAACTTTACATGGCTGATTGAGCGTCTGCCTAAATACAGCGCTTGCTATAATTTTATCAACAAAATTACTTCAAGTAAGTATCACATGGGATTCCCAAGTGCTAATATGGGTGATAACGTGTATTTCTACATGTTACAGCTATATTTACAGACTGTACTACATTTATAACCCCTTCTCTTAAACGTATACAGTATAATATGTGGCCAATCTTCTCTCCTCTTGGCAAGTGTGGATGTCTTTTTTTGGATTTGTTCTCTTCAGTTCCTTTCTTCTGTATTTATTTTTTATTTTCTCCGTCGCTGTTCTGTCTGGATACACGCGGAATCCGTTCTTACATTATTCTTATTCCCTTCTCTATTCTCTCGACATTGTTACGGGTTTAGGAGTAATAAAAGGAAAATTATCTGTAATAAGACAATTAGTGGTATGGTAGCTCATAACATCTTCCACATTAATAACTGCCTATAATTGCAATCTCGTTTCCTTTCTAATCATCTCTCGATATGAGAAAGCCATTGACTCTTGTTAACAGTTTCGTGATACCGAAATGGGCTGGAATCTCCGCCAACTATCCAAATGAGAGTTCGCAGTCACATCGATCTTCACCAAGTTTCTGGGAGAGAGAGCAATCCCTCCACCAAATGTATACCTACGTGGGAGATGGGGAACAAAAATCTCCGCCAACTTTGTAAGAGAATTGGATTTTCCCCATCAGATATTTTCCAAGTGGGAATGGTACAATATCCCCCATTCCCCCAAGCCTGTGGCAGGATGAATTTCCTCCACCAGATAGCTTACTGAAACACTCAGCTTCAGGATTCCATAAACTAGATTCTTTATTAACTTTGATGTATCTATTCATTCGTGAAACTAAATGTTTTAACTGACAACCTCTGCTGTCTTCTATGTAGTATAGCAGTTCATAAATTACTACAACGAACGTAATATTACAACTTTACAACTTCGTTATTTAATACATGCATGACTTCTTCAATAAAAGCACTTCTCTAATATTGTGGTACAACAGTTCCTTCATTAGTTTTCATCTGTAGCAAAGATCACACAAAATATTTCAATATCCCAATCTGGCAGATGTACAACTCAGAGTTATAGTTATTAAGCATAAGGTATATGTTCAGCTTTTCTCTTTGGTTATAAATGTGTCCGATAAATGAACTTTTATATTATTAGTAGATTATGTTTGTAGAAATCAATGTTGTCATTTAACTCCGTAAACCAAGATTAGATTATGGTAGTCATTTTCACGCATCCAAACACGATAGTAAACGTAAGTTTATGAATGTGATTAGAGCTACATTCAAGACACAATTCAGAAACATACGACCATTGTTTTTTGATAGTATTTACATATTATTAAATTGAACAGCAAGTGATCTCGTATTTGTCTGTGAACATGTAACCTTCGGACGAAATAATAAGCATTCTTCCTCAATGAATTGCGTCTTTGCTGATAATTTAACAATTGGTTCTTAACAATACCTTTCATGGAATCCATGTTGTGAATCATAAAGGGACTCTGAATCATTATCGGAACTGAAAAATCACATAAAGCTCCACTTTGATTGCTGTTCAAAGTGAATTCCACTTGGAATAGAATAGGTTTATGCTGCAATGCATAGATCAGTGAAATGTATTGAGTTACTTAGTTCACGTGCACCGATTTACTTAGTTTACCTGCATCGAGTTACTCACATCACGTGTTCCGAGTCAAGTTTTAACCGTTCAAAGAACGTTTACTTAAAACCAGATATTACTAAATTGGTTTCCTTAAACATAACATTTTAGGAGATTTAAGAATTATGAACATTTTATAATTTCATAACAATTAACAAAAAGACAAATATAGCTCATTTAACAGTATTTAGAACGAAAACACCAATCACTGAACGACGCTGAATCATAATAAATCTGGAAACAACACAGAAGGTAAAGATTTTGATTACTAATATTTTTAGTTTGTAGAATTTGTAGTGTTCTCTATTGAAATACAATAATATTGCATTTAAAATCCATTTAAATTTTAGCATTACTTGCGTTTGTGAAATTAAATTCTTACATTAAAGAAAATGTAAAGAAAGTGTAATTGAGACAGTGAGTAAGCTAACGACTTAAGTGTGGGCAGGAATGTAAGCTTTATTAAAATAGGAATACAATGGTATGCTATTATTATTTACTTTTAATCTTACTGATTTTAATTGTACTTTGTCGATTGGGTAAAGCATGATAAATTTTGGATTTTTTACAAGACTGAAATAATTTGTTGGCATTGATCTGTAAAAAGACTGACAGATTAATTAATCACTGTATACTAAAGTTGTTAATCCATGGAAAGTAATTTATATAAGGAAAGACTAAATATGTTTGCTTTAAAAGTATTTACAACTTCTATTTGGAGCCCATTATAAGTTTGGTCCTTTTCTTATTTGTTACCATTGCTACCATTGATTGTTAAAATAAACAGCATGAAATGGCATATTTTAACCTCAACAATAGAACGCTACAGCATTGTTGTTGATTTTTCTTGTTATGGATATCATCTCAAGGAAATGTCTGTAAGTAATGAATCTGTAAGATAATTTTAAGGGCAATTCAGAAGTGATTGTGGTAATATTGCAATTTAGAGTCAAAGTAAATACTCTAAAATGATAACATTTTCATTTTCTTTACTGTAGAAATTTACAAAAAATACAGAATTATGAAATTACGATCTAGCACAAACTCTTTTCTTAACATAATATGATATGAAACAGGGATTCAGCCCCCCACAGGGATATCACTCTTCCAAATCGTAGAACACACAACCTATAAACGCACCGTATAGCAACTATTTTGGATACTCAGCTATTAATTCACTAATAATTCATGTATAGCTTAGCCTTATTTATTGAGTTGAATATTAGCAGACCAGACCAGACAGAAGTTCTTGATGGTAAAAATAGTTTAAAGTTTCGGGACAAGCCCATGACTTTTTTCTTGTAATTGATCCTCTTGGCGTGGGGGATAGTTCTCTTCATTAGTTTGAAATGGTGAGAGAGAGAGAATAGTATTGTGCTTTGTCTGGAATGGAAGAAAGAATGTAGAAAATAATGAAGGACGTATTAACAGAGAGACGCATGGCAGTTGATCATTTATCGTGGAAGCTTGCTTGAGAGTGATTAATCACTTTGTGCGCATCTTCTTGACTTGTTGGGACGAAGTGCTTTTTTTGTTGTTGGGAGCTGGTGTTTAATGTAATCTGGGAAGGCGGAAGGTGTGTCTTGCCGGTTGAGTTGTGACTATTTGTTGAAGTGTGTCATAGGGACTGTTTCTGATTCGATGCCAGAACAGGGCTTTGATTCTGTGGAGATGATCAGTGAGTAGGGGCATGTCGGTGTCCTGATGAAGTTGTTGGATAGATATTGTGATATGATGTCCTGTAATAAGCAGTGAAACAACGCTATAATATCATTTGAATTAGGAATTAAGATTGTTGTGAGAAACACTAATAAGATTCATTTGGATTTGAATTTAAGGAATTTAGTTACATAAATTCACATTAATCCACTTTGATTTAGTTCCTTAGCTAACATTAAATGCTAAATGAGTAGCTATGGTATTATAGGAAATAAGGTAGCATTGAATAAGCACTTTGGAAGCTCGCGACATCTATTGAACAATAATAATACCACCTATATGAGAAACTGGTACTAACAGGACACGCTTCTCCACTTTATAAGTGCATTTTGCTCAGTAATTTTGAAAATATCTCTGGCTTTTATTTAATTGTATTCACTGTTTTACTGCATATTGTTTTAGAGATTTTGTTATTGCAGGACTATTAGGCATCTAGGGTTGCCACCTGCTCCGTATAATATCGGATGTCCCGTATTTTAGGTAAAATTTACGCGTCCCGTATTACAAGTAGTAGCTTTACATATATATTTTCAAAACATCAATAATTTTAACAAACTGTGATGGACTCTTTTCCAACTGTTTCCTGATGAGGAGACTTTATTCACATCCCAGGCACCAACACAAGACTTGGTGATGGGAATATAATACTCGCGCCTTCTGTGTGTTCTAGTGGATAATACACTGTAAAAAATAACTGTAGTAATTCAACACTTGTCGGTTTTCCAGAGAGATGACCACTTTTTGCATTACATCAATGCCTTTTGTTGAGTGACTTCGGTGACTCAACACTGTGATACTGCTATAGCATGACAATCGTTATTATGTTGAATCCCTGAAATCAACATCGTTTGTTGTGTTAATTCAACACAAAAATGCTGGTCACACAGGGATACCAAAAAGTGTTAAATTTACACAGGCATTTTTCCCAGTGCAGATCCTTAGGAAATTGAAATATCCGTTAATTCCGACCGCCAGTGTTTTTGGAGTGTGAACATTCGCAATCAAGACGTTTTCTGTGTGTTCTTGAACATTATGTAGGTTATAAATTGCGCTGTTAGTCATGCAGTAGTACAGGGCCTAACTAGTTTCTTTCATTTTAGGTTATTACAGATTTGTCCCGTATTTTTCTATTGTTCCGCATTTTTTGCCGAGCGTCCCGCAGGTTATTAATCAAAAGGTGGCAACCCTATTCTTACAACATCGGGTGAGTCGTCAAGCCCGTGAAGTTCTACATTATGCAGACTCTTCCATTCTTCAGTCCTCGACTCGTACAAATTTTCTTAAAACATTATTTTCAAACACACCTAATTTATGTTCATCTGCTGGGCTCGTACTCGAACCTTTGCAACCGCAGAATAACCGTTCTGTATATTTACAATTTCAACTTCCTCAATATTAATCGCTAGTTGAGTTTCTGGACTGAAGAGGAACATGAGTTGCCCGATATTAACCGAATTTTTATTTCTTCCGTGACGATTCAAAATAATTTTGGTGAATAATTTTTATAGAACTAATAGTAGACTAATTAGTCTATAGTTTTCGACGCATTTTTTGTCCCATTTCTTGTACAATAAAATAATAATAGCATTATTCCAATTTGGCAGTATTCCTCTCTTCCTCAGGTACATCGAGACTAATTTAGCAAGTTCCTCTTTCATTTTTTTCACCTCTCCATTTAAGTATCTCTGCTGCGAGTCCATCTTCTCCTGTTTGTTTTCGTCCTTCACCCCTCGAGGTACTTTATCCACTTCTTCTTCCACTGTAACTTTTCTCTTCTTTCATTTCCTTTCTTCATCAAGAGTTTAGTTTCTTCCAAGATTTTTCTGTCTTTTTTTTTATTTGATGCCTGTTATTTCCTTGGGTGTTATTATTTCTCTTATTATCTCAGTCAGTATTATGTTTCTGTTATTGATGTCTTTTTCAGCCTCTAACTCTTTCAAGGCGCTGAATCTGTTGCTTAGCTCTATCTCGAATGTCTGTTTGTGTGTTCCTAGATTTTCAAGATCTATAATTGGCGGTACTCCTCTGATAATCTTATTTCTCTCAAGTCTAGTATTTTGTTTCATCTTACTTCTCACTATCCTATGATCACTCGAGATTTTGAAACTATTTAGAACAGACGCGTCTTGTAGAATTTCTCTGTTATTCGATAGAACATATTCTATTTCGTTTTAGTCCCACTTGGGCCTTTCCATGTCCACTTCCTCTAGGGTGGCTTCTTGAAAAATGTACCGTTTTGGAAATGAACAGACTGTTGGCTTCTGAAACTTTCCCTAATTTTCTCCTCTCTTGTTTCATTTGCCAAATCCAAAAAAGCCCACTTTCGTGTCACTGCTCTGCTTAGTATCTACTTTCGCATTGACGTCTCACGTTTCAATTTTTGTAATGCGATTTTTTACTATCCAAAATATTCTGTATGTCCTCGTATAAGTCTGCGATTTTCTCTTCCTCATGCTATGTTGTTGGAGCATACATTTGTATAATTTCCATACTGTTTCTCTTGTTTATCTTTATTACTACTCGTGCGATTCTATCTGAAATTCATTCAATTTCTTTTATCCGAGACTACATTTTTTTATTAATTAGAAGCCAAAGTCTGTCTGCTTGTCATTTTATGATCCTTTGGAGTACAATATGTTCCCTGACGGTAGTTCCTACTATTATACATTCTTCCTCCACACTTCTGATAGTTCTATGATGTCCCACGTAATCCTATTGAGTTCATTTTGCAATTCTTCTCATTTCTTCTCTCCTACAAGTGACTGACAGTTGAGAGTCGCCACGTATAGGTGCGTTCGAGTTGCCGTGTCGGTGTCCTGTCATTCTACAGTCCGAACCCGGGCATTAAAACCCTCTGACTTCCTGCAGACGGACCGCAGCCGTTGCCAGCTGCACTCCGCCCTCTGGGCAATGAGGACCTCCGAGGCTGTTTCCTTACTTGTACCATCATGTGTAAAGAAAGGAGGGGTGCAGACATTTGACTCACCACGATGTCTGCTAATGTGGATTGGTGAGCACAGCCCATCAATGTTCGTTCACCAAGCAGTTTCTTGGGCACTAGCAAGCCCCACGACGTGAACGTATGGATTGGACATTAGGCGTCTACCCCGGTCGGTTCCCTTAAGCCTTAGCAAGAAGAATTATGGGTCTCCTCCTAGTTAGTGGCAGAAACTTTTTGGAGCGACAGTTCTAGTTTGCCAGTCCTGTCCCGCTTATATATCTGACTGTATGTGACTGACCCGCTGGTCTAGTGGTTACCGTCGCTGACTGCTGATCGTGGAGTCCCAGGTTCGATTCCTGGCTCTACCAAGGAAGTTTTCCAAGACATAGGGGACGGTAATCTTAAAATACGTTATGCAATTGAAGAGCTTCACTGAATAAAAACTGTGACGATCACAGTGAGAGCTTAGGCTCTCCTCTCGCAACCCGTCTGGTCAACGTGGGAGCAGTAGATCAACTCCTTCTTCCGGCGAAGGCTTCATTCAGTAGTGGAGGCTTCATATTCATTGAATATGTCTGTGTGTGTGTGTGTGTGTGTGTATGTATGTGTATGTGAGAGTGTGTGTGTGTGTGTTTTTCAGAAGAATATTTAATACAAAGTGAAACAAAACTGATTATTACAAACAAGAAAAATACATTTGGTGGTCACCGGGCAAAAGGTATGAAAAAAGGGAGCCGCGACATGAAAATGGATGAGAAAGGTCGTGACGCTGTCTTAAAGTATACAGCAACTTCCAATGTATTTAACATTGGGTATTAACACAAATGTTTTATAAAGCTTCGTGCAGTCCTTCCCCATTGTGGCTAATTAATGTAAATTTACCCAGGGCTAGCCAGGCGGGACTTCTAGCCCACTTAAGCCACTTTCATCCTTTGTTTTTATTAATATTTGGTATGAAATTTTGCAATTTGTATGCAAATTAAGCAATCCCGGGAATGTAATCCCCACCAGAGCACCCCCAACCCAGCAACTAGGAAACCCACCTAAGATAAATTGTAATTATCATAAAATGTTAGAGTCCAAAATATTGTGGACTAGAAGTGCGTACTAGAGCCAGGATGTAATTTTCTATTGTAGGTTTGGAATAGAAATTCAGTAATTTGCGGGAAGGTTTGTGTAATTGAGAAATAAGGTTAAGGAACATTATTGTGTAATGCCTCGTGTTACATTTTTATATTTGATATTTCTTTCTTTGAAGATTGACTGTCCTCGTTCCATTTCCTTCGTACTTAAGTTACATATGTGTTTAATTATAGTTTGTTTGAAGTATTTCGACTTATTAGATTTGCATTAAGCATCTTTTATTTGAGAAGGAAGACAATTGTTTAAGCATCTTCTCAATTTGAGCTTTTGTTACTTTTCTTGAATTTTGTAAAGGGTTGTTGTTTGCTGACATATAGATGTCCGTCCGTTGATTGTACTGTCGAGACCCTTTCAAGAATTATGTTCATTTTCTTAAATTTTATTATTATTATTAATAATATCATAGACCTCATAATAGAGGTCTCTGATAATATCTTCAAAATTGGATTCGTTAGGAGTTCCTGAATCTGACACGTTTGATTTTTTTTATGTTAGTTTGTATGACAGAAAAACTTGGCTGGTTCACAGCAGGTATTTCCGAACATAAACTGTAGACTTTACCACGCAAGAAGTTGTTACTAGTTAGCGGTCTTTGTGGACAGTTGGAAGTTGTGACCTTTAACTTTACATGTTCCACAGAAGTTTCGGCTTGCAGTGACTTTACATATAATGCTAAGCTAAGGTAATTCTCACCACATTTGTAGCAAGATTGTTCCTTTTTTACATGTTTTTCATTGTGATATTGTAAGCATAAGTAACAGGAAAATGGTTTTCCTTTGGAGTGGGGGTTCTTCTGCTTTATATCTCATAAATTCAATGGTAATTTCATTAGTGCTTAGAAAATGACCAATTCTGGTCCTTTAATAAAAAAGACGAATTAGAGGGAGAGGGCCCTTATCGTTTCGTATTCTGGTGATATTGGACATAGGTAGTTTGTCTTCTTTAATTAGGTGATTTTTTAGTTCTTTAATAATTAGATTAGTGTTGACGCCTCTTATAACACAGGTGAATGTTATAGTTGTGTTTCCTTTATATTTTCAGTGGATATTTAAAGTTTTTTAGTTCTGTCCAAAATCTGTATGTTTGAAATATGGAGATTAATCTCTCTCTGCTACGTCCTTTATTAAAAATTAATTTCCATCCACTTTGTTGTAATGTTAAATAAGATGTCAATTCTAAATCAGGAAGCCTTGTCTTTTTACTAATTTATGAAACGTTAGAGGATTTTTTAAATTCCTCTTTGATATTCTTTATAACAACAATTACTTTTGTGTTAGATATTTCGTTATAATTTTCATTGTTATGAATTGACGTACGAGATTCATTGTAGTCTTCCTGGTTACTATCGAAATCCGTTTTTGCTTGTTTGAAAATCTGTGCGAGGGTCAGTGAATTTAGTGGAATATCTAAGAGAATATGAATTCGTATGGATGTGAAGATTGTTTACTTTTGGTGAGATACTGCAGCTTGATTTAGGGAATATGTTGGTTGTATTCTGAGTTGCGCGTAAATTTTTTTTTGCTGTTTTGCTTGATTGGTTTTTATAGGATTGAGGTTTAAGATACAGGACAAGAATATGGTTTGCTAGTGCAAGTTTGTTCTTCTTCCTTTTCTTCTGTATATTTATTTTCCTAGAGACTCTTCCAGTGTTGTCAGTTGGAGGGAAAATTCCCCAAAATTGGAAAATGTGGGTCACACAAAGGGTAAAAGGGAAAAATTACAAAAAAAATCGGGAAATTTTGTTGAATCTTTTTTTGGCACTTTATGTTTCAATTATCAGTAATTTTGAAAGTAAACTTATCAGACGGGAAGGTTTTTACGAAAAATCCGGAAATTTTTCAATATTTTGAGGAAAATATTGCGACGGAAATCTGACAACACTGGATTCTTCATGTAATGAAGCTTTTATATCGTATGTAACTAGTACTTTGCTAAGTGGGTCGAAGTCAGATAAAGGGTAGATATTGAAGACATTTTTAGCTTGCCGTTGATCACCAAAAAAAAAAATATTTTGATTGTAGAGTTGCCTTCCTTTTTAATTGTACATCCAGCGTTCCCTGGTTTACTGGCAATGAATTACAATATTACTTGGGGATCATAGGCGAGGTCATTCCCCATTGTGTCCGAAGTCAAATAAACTACCACGATATTACACAAAAATAACTATGAAATAATGGGATTACTTAAATGTTTGCAGTTTGGGTTTAACAAAACCAAAAACTTGATGTAAAAATAAACTAAAGTGTAGAAAAATCCTAACGGTTTGAAACAAAATTCACTCGGAGGTATCCTATTCATGAAATCACTACCCCAACAGAAGAAACTACGTCTGTGAAGCATCCAGTAAGTAGTTGTACTTTCACCCCTTTCATGGCACCATCGGTCCAATCTGTGGCGGAGCACACCTCCCCTTTCTGTCATATTTCCCCATTATGTCAAACTTTTTCCTACATTCTATGGGCACGACTCAGATTCTAATGCACTAAACCGCCAATTTCATTTTTAGTATAAGTTGTTGATCTACATTGTCGTTGGTGTGGGATCAAATATATTCGAAATGAAAATATGTTGGCAACACTGATAATTGAGTTATTATTATTATTATCCTCACGAAGACGGATAGTTGAGTGGAAATACATCAAGTTAATTGTTTATCTTGTAAGTCTTTCGATTGAATCTCGAGTTCGGTTAATATTTCCCCGAATTTTCTCGTTATATCTGTAAGCTTTCACTATTTTCTTCAAACTCATTTTTTTTTTCAACTCGGGTGAGGTTTAGGTTCCTTGATGACCAATACAATTCTTTCTAAGTTAATTCCTGCTTTATTATATTGGCTGAAGTTTTTCACACAAAACTTTGGAATATAAAATAAATCCCTATTTAGAGTGTGAAAGAGTTAATCTTTTCCCATTTCATCAACCTCATGGCGTGGAAAGGAAGATACAGTGCGCGACAAAATGTTGTTCTGCTATCTTTAAGGAAAACTTTATGGAAAACGGATTAAGTGATTTTGTTTTTAAATGAATCTCATAAAGAGGGTTAAGAATAATACCCTTGTCTATGAAATAGAACAAACAAAATACTACAACGATTCGGAATGGTAGAATATTTCAATGGAGGAAAGTGGGCGCTCCGACATCGAGATACTGGACTCAACTCTTAACTGCTTGTATTCGCTATCCCGGCGTGAAATCTCACCTTTAGTACTCCTGAACTTGTTGAAAAATTTAAGTTCATACCTTGAATAACAAAACAATTGTCCAAACACGCTTTTCACTTCTATTTCAATGCTTTCCCAGCATGAAAAGTATCGTTACCATATCGCATACAGGGTGTGTCAAAAATGATGCTCATTAAGTTTGAGGTGAATTCCTCGGACCCAAACAAATGACAAGTTCCCTTGAATGAATTAAAAAACGCGTAGTTTCAAGCTAGAGAAGCTTAAACTTAGTAAATTTGCGTATACTTCTTCGACTTGTTTCTTATAATTGGAGGAAATACGGTTCTTTGCTAGTTAAGAACTTCAGACATTTTGAAGAAAAATGAGCTAAAACGTGTTTGTAGAGATTAGAAGTTCAGTTTTGTTTTCATATAGGCAAGATTCTTATTAACCCAAGCCTCCCAAAAAGTCACTTTGATTGGCACCAATCAAGCTTGTTGTTTGAACTATTGCAGCTTAGTTAATATGATTCTGATGCTACTAAGTTCTAAGTCTTCCAATATGTTTATATTGCTCGTGCATCTGACGTGACTAGTGATTATGCGGTCTACTTTCGTTATCGTTTGTACACATTTTAGACGTGTAATATGGCTTGTTGCAGCATGCTGCTAATAAAGGAGAATCGTTGAAATGATGATCGTTTTCAGAATATGTATGCGAGTCTCTGCAGAAATAGTCGAGCATCTCATTATCATACATAGAACTGAAAAAGTTTTCGTAGCGCGTGATAATTAGTTTCAGTTTTAAGAATTCATTCCTTTGTTTAGCGTAACACCTAAGTATTTTACTTCCGTTTTGTGTATCTTTTAGTACTCAAGCTGCTAGAGCAAACATATTCTGTACTTGATATATATAACAGCAATGCCCTTTGCTGCATTCACTTGAAAAACCCAGCGACGGGCTCATTGCATGTATCTACAAAGTACCGTAGCTGGAGGTGAACTCTTACGGTATAAAAGGCTGTGTCATCTGCTGGAGTACAGCACCAGGAAGGATGGTTACGTTTACTAAAGTACTTCAAGTACTTTAATTCTTCTACGTCTTAAAATCAAAAACAAGACCTAAAGAAAGTATCGGCTCGGAAATACATGCTCTCAAATTCTTTTTCTCTTGGCCATACAAAAATATTTAGGAATAAAATGTTAATATATTTCATCCACTGAGGTTATACTTACGATGTTTTTGACTAGTACTTTTCTTTTGGGTAGCCACTGTAGTGACTTCTCGGGGAAGGGATGTTTAGAAGAGATGTAAACGGGGTATGGGATGTTATCCCTTATTTACCTCAATTAATTAAACCATTGACTCTATAAGCTTTCGCTTATAAACATATAATGAGATTAGGACTCACATGATAATGTGATGGAAAAGGATAGTGCTATGTACAGCACTAGAAAGGATGTTTATTTACCTTTTCTAAAAATACTTCAACTTTCCTTGTTTTTAATTTTTAGGGCGTAGAAGAAGTAAAAAGCTATGGCTCGTAAATACGCCATGCTCTCAAACCTTTTTATCTCATACCCATACAAAAATGTTCTGGAATGAAATTTAGAACGCGAATGAATGTTAACTTCTTTCATCCACGTGATGGAAATACTAACAAAGTCAAAGTTTCTCAGGAAGTGAGAAAGTTAACGAAATGTTTTTATAAGTGCTTGTTTGAACAACAAGAATCTCCTTTGTGCAATAAGAGGATATGCTCGTTGTACGCATCTGCGTCAAACTTTCATTGAGAATTGGCGATAACCACCATTTTGAATGGACCTCATTTTAAATCAGTTGTCCACATCTGTGGTTATACTTGTCGGATTTAATTGATCTTTTTTTAAAAAAATAAAGTCTAAGTTACACGCTATATTTTGTATAAGGACATAGGTTTATCTAAAACCAATCGTTTGAAAGTTAAATATTAAATAAGAAAATATTTTAGGCTAAAATGAAACATTTTACATTTAACTGTAACATTATCATGAAGAACGGCAGTTCTTCGAGTGACGCTGGCAAAGAACACTGTTAGCGGCACTCAGATAGTATACAGTTAGTTTCGGATCTACCGAAGTATAAGTCCGATTTTGATGCTTGAACTTACATTTGAAAGCTCTTTCCAATACTAAGGCACAGGAAAAAAATGGGTTTATAGGATCTCCTTGGGACCCCCTAGGGCGCTTTGATAAAATATCAAAATTTCACATTTTTAGGATAGCACTGACCCCAGACCATATCTTATTCTACTGGATCTTATTCTACGCTTCAATACGTTTCAACCGGTGTATCATACTTTAATCGGTGGAGCGGTTCAAACGTTACGACTTTTTTTAACCGAATCACAAAATTTTCACAAATGATAGAAAGGCATGTCCGCCATTGTGTGTGTCTTTCTGTTTTAGCCCCAAAATGGGTGGTACCGGAGGGTTTTAGGGGTCCATACGGGCAAATCCAAGCTTAGATTTTAGATAGGAGTTACGGTTTTCGAGATATGGAGCAAAATCGATCTTGTATCCTTCCGCCATAGTGACACGTGACACTTTTTTAAATACAAGCCCGTACGGAGAACACTCTCCGCCGCTGCTCCACTCATCTGGGCATGACGTAAAGGAGAAAAATGTAAATATACATGACCGTACCTAATTTTATCTAACCTCCACGTTCCCATGGTCAGTAATTTAAAATGTACTTTCTGTCAAGAATATAAATGCATGTTTTGCGCGGGATTGCATCCTGCCCCTTGTTGCTATGAGAAAAAAATGCTACACATTATCGGTTATCCACCTCGTCCTTTATTCAAAACAAACTGCTTGTTCCAAGTCAAGTTTTAACCATTCAAAGGACGTTTACCTAAGACGAGATATTGCTAAATCGGTTTCCTTAACCGTAAAATTGTAGGAGATTCAAGTATTATGAATATTTTATAATTTCATATAAATTAACAAAAAGACAAAAAACATAGCTCATTTAACAGTATTTAGAACGAAAGCACCAATCACTGAACGATGCTGAATCATAATAGATCTGGAAACAACACAGAAGATAAAGGTTTTGATTACTAATATTTTTAATTTGTAGAATTTGTAGTGTTCTCTATTGAAGTACATTAATATTGCATTTAAAATCTGTTTGAAGTTTAGCATTACTTGCGTTTCTGATATTAAATTCTTACACTAAAGAAAATGTAAAGAAAGTGTAATTGAGGCAGTGTGGCACACCTAACGACTTAAGTGTGGAGAGGAACGTAAGCTTTATTAAAATAGGAATTAAACGATATGCTAGTATTATTTTCTTTTAATCTTACGGATTTTAATTGTATTTTGTCGATTATGTAAAGCATGATAAATTTTGGATTATTTTTTTCTAACTGGAATAATTTGTTGTCATTGATCTGTAAAAGGAATGACAGAATAATTAATCACTATATACTAAGAAAGAAAGGCAGAAAGAAATGTTTGAGTTCATAGACATCAATTTATGGTAGGCGATTTCGAAAATATTATCGTTATTTTTCTAAACGATGATATCACAAGGGCCAGAGCGTAAGTAAAATTGATTCATCCTGAGTATACACTATAAACTTCTTTGTCCCTATCTAAATACGTACATTTTTATGGTCCAATTCGACATTTATGGGCTTAAGTGTTTCACGCCTGAGCAATTTATTTACCATTACTTCTCCCTGGCTTAAGATAGTAAAGTCAGAAACTATTGTATTTGTTGGAGTATTTTTTTTCGGTATTCGCCTGAAAAATTTCAGGATAATTTTAGTTACTTATATTTGATTAATAACGTCTCGTTAAATTATAATGACAATACGTAAATTCAAGTATTCGATACATCATTATGGAAACGCAAAAGGTTTACAGACTTTCTTTTTCTAAAGTTTATGAAGTCACAATCCGATGAAATGAGATTTATCTCTTGGCTTACTTTAATCATCATCATCATCATCATCATGGAGTTAGTCTTTAAATAGTTTCATAACACCAGTAAAGAATGATATTATATAATATCTATTCTTATTTTCGGGAAAGAAAATCTTGCCGACAGGGATAACCACTCGCGGTTCTTTAGCTAAGAATAAGACACAAAAAACGAACTTTGTGTTCTTGAAAGCACAATTCAGAAAAGTGAAA
>JAGDQP010002455.1:12677-104649 GCA_022664845.1 Lepisma saccharinum
TCTCTCATACTATCTTAAATAGCCCAGTGCTTTGATATTTCTTCCTTGCTATATATATATATATATATATATATATATATATATATATATATATATATATATATATATAATTAAAGTAAAGAATTACGCATGGGAGCGATCGTACACCGGAGTACGAATCAAGAATGGAACTACTCATTGGAGAGTTAATATACGGCATTGTGCCTGGGAGCAGCCTAAAGTTCCATCTTTTGAAATTAGAGAATATTGTTTGTGAGCTTTCACTCACGTGAAGAGTGGGCGTCGTTAACCTATAAAGTAAAAGCAGCCGCCGCTAATAAGTCATAGTCATATTTACTAACAACGATACAGGCTAGAGTTCATATTTTAAAACGGAATTTCTTCAGAGTGTCTAATAACTTGTCTAAAAGGAATTATGGTTAAAACTTAAATTCTGCTTTTTAATAAGCTTGTCTCTCTCTTTTTCTATTGTTGTATTTCTCAGTAGAAAAACACAACATTGAAGTGTGTGTTCGCAAGTCGAACAAAAGTAGTGAATTTCTAGTAGATGCCATTTTTTTCATTGAAGGATGGCGAAGATCTGCGATCTTCATGGCATTAGGGCTAAGTAACACTGTTGATGTCAGCCTTATTTACCATGAAAGGCGAGGCTGGCGTAGTAGCTAGAAGTAAATCTCCGGAGGCCGTAACGTCTCTGTTTTCCAAGGCTCCACTCATAAATCTCTATCTGATTTTAATAATTTCATAACTCAATTTAGTCCTCTTTTGCTAATTAAGATCTTTTCCTCAAACGCTGTGCGGGGAATGCAAGGGACTAATTTCGGGTAAATTCGGTTTATGAGGTAAAAATTAAGTTTGTTACTCAACCTAAATTAAATTAATGCCAAAACTATTCTTGTTTCTTCTAACATTGCATTTCTTTACGTCGCAATCAATTTTTGCCCAGCAGCTTTATACAAGTTGTCTGTGGTATCGTCTATCCCTGATATTTTAAGTTCGAAGATAAAATGTAAATAAATAAATAACTTGTTAAAGTATCGTAAATTCTCGGGAACATTGTGTTTTCCGTCCGATCTTATAAAATATGCTTGTGTTAATGAGCGAGTTACTGATATGGAAGGAAGAATTTATTAATTTATCGAATGAGTCAAGAATATCATGTTATTATTCTGTTTGTAAAACTTCCCAACAGAAATCTTTATATGGCCGAGTTCGCGAACCTATATAATATCAAAAGAAACCAAGCTGTGAATGTAAGAAGTGATCTATGTTGTATATAGTATTTGTATTTGTAATCCTCGTATAGTTCTTTTCTTTTATAATAATAATTATCCCCTTAACCACTAAGTGTTTCGTTTATATAATCTTATATCCTTGAGGTTTTCTCTCATAATAGAAAGGTCGATTGTTTTAGGATTTAACGTTCTTTATTCAGCAAAGAAAGTCTTCGGCCACAACGGATCCCCTGGCAAGTATACCGTCCCGCTCTGGATTTTCGTTACGCTGGTTGTATACTAATACGGCGTTCAGCGTCAAGCTTCTAAATATTGATTTCTATAGGTATATATGTTATAGAATTTATTAAATGGTTTATATATTCGTCGCCGTTAATGTCTGCAGTGAATTGTCTCGTATCTCCCGGACGCTTGCTATAGTAACACTCAGTAGGAAAAGTTGTGCCGTAAATTATTCTTAAAGATTTATTTAAAGGAGGAGGGGAGATAATAAGTATGTCCATCTCCGATTTCTCTGTTATTTAATTTTGTTGCTCATATAAGTTCCGAAGGGAAATCCTATCCCTGCATTGTTCGAGTGCTAGTTTGGGACATCTATTTTCCAGTTAGGTTAAAGTACTAATAGCTCCGCCGACTACTCATTGGGTCGTTAAAAGAACAATGAGTGGCGCCCGTCTTTTATTCAGTCGTCATACTGATCTATCCGGCAATTGAACATGTCCACAAACACAGATCCAAGGCACTCGTAACATATTTCTTAAGATGATATAGTTTTTGAATTTACTATTTGGAGCATAAATATACAATATAAGTTGCTTTTAAGTGTTTTGTTATTCTTTTGTGGATTATCAGTGACTACATGCCAATCATTATTGTGGGTGTTCGGGAACTAACTGTATGTATCTTTAGAAAGTGCTGAACATAACTTAGAAATACCGAAAAAGCAATGTTAGCATAGTTAGGAAAAGAATCTTAGTAGAAACAAGCCGTGTAAATTCATTTCTATTAAAATTCCGAAATGGATGGTTGCGTACAGCAAACGAAATAATACTTTTCTTCCTTTATTCTAGGCTAGTTAAAGAAGAATTTGAGGAAAGCGAATTTCATAAATGGGCAGCAAAAAGATGTTTCAACAGAAAGTTTGAGAAGGAGTTGGAAGAGCTGTTTCCGGTTGAAGATACGGTGAACATATGTAGTGAATATGTGCAAGATCTACCCAAACTTAGTGATGGAAAAACTGTGATATGGAACAAACTCAAAGAAAGGACTAAGGAACTTCAGAACTTAAAGAATAAAAGGAACTTGAGGACTAAATAAACAGGGTCTTGTATTATTGTCAAGCATTATTCAATAAGAATAACAGCGACTTTTTTTTTGTTTGTTTGTTCAAATGGCAATCTATAAACGTGGCTGGTTTTTGTGGTAATGATGTGAACAATGAAACTGAAGCATAAAGATAAGAAATTAATATCAAACTGTGTGCAAGGGATGTAGAAACTTCGCAAAGATGCTGTTATATGACCATTAAAAATAGGCAAAATAAAGTTTAGGAGTTTAGAGTATCTTATTCAAGTTTGCTTATAAAGGAATTAGTATAGGACTGGTACATTGTCGTACCCATGATCTCTTGTTATAGGTGATATTATTCTAACTTGTAATCAGGTTGGCTAAATTCAGTAAGAAGGATACAACCTGCGTTATAAGCTTTAATGTCAGAAACCAAGGAGGCAAAAAGGATCCTGCTGTGCTGGTGGATGGGCAAAGATTGATCTTGAAATATTTTAGTTTTAAGAATGAAAATGTGATCTTTCTGTTTTTGACTGAGCTTCTCACTGGACAGCATAATGACAGAACTAAGTGAATAGCTAACTACTGCGGATTTTAGGGAATATGTTTTGTATTGTTGTACGGCTCTTCAAATGAGATTGCTGTTGCGCTCCAGTGTAATTTCTATCTGTATCTGCTCTACATCCGGCTCTCTCGTAACTCTAAATAGATACGTGTTTCTTTATACTGGGATCTAATTGGTAGAGACTTATAGGAAAGATAAGAGAAAAACGAAAGGGTTTAGTTTGACTTCATAAGTCACAGTTCTGTTGATCACTAACAGGTTTGTCTGATAAAGTCAGAAAGGTGGCATGTAGCAAAACCCCCAGTCACTGTTTCATTTTTCTAATTCCTTGCTGAGTAACCCTCCCAAAGTGATAGGTTTCTGCTTGGGTTGATCATGTGGTTAGTCGTCCAACATTCACAGGTACGCTCATATACGGTACAATGAGTGGAGGTTGACTTTTTATCAGTGTTCACAGCATTACTGTGGTGCATCTGATAGTCCCTGGTGTTAAGCTAGAAGGGGACTAAAAGATGACGTTCCTCGGAGATTTATTTTCTGGGAAGCGTAGCTCTGAATGTCTCGCGAGAGGCTCGGTGTCCCGTTAATTGCACCAACTTAGCTTGCGGAACCCGATTGAAATTACATTTATCTCTAACAGGCAGAAGATATAACTTCAAGGATAAAACAAACAGACTGTGTTTATTTTAGGGAATATCGGAATATATCAAGAGTCGCTTGGCTGGTTTCATTAACTCGATGTTTACAGAATCGCTAACCTAGCCAATATTTAGGTAACATTAATCATACTCCGTATGTCAATGGAAGACAATACAATTTCAGAACCAAACCTGTCCAGACTCACACAACTCACATCTAAGAACTGGGGAAGCACATTTACTGATGTAATAGTTCATAGGCACAGGAACTCGGCACTGCTAATTGTCAAACAATTGGTAGAAGTCTCTAGTCTCGCCTTGGTCACGACCAACAATGTCTTTTAGCTAATACAAAGTTCATAGCTATGTCTGTAGCACAATCGGGCAAGCGCTAATAACTGTTTATCCGGTTAAGTCCAATCGCGTAAAAATAAGTAAAGTTCGTTTTGACTAGAGTACTGGACTAGAATTTCACTGAAGCTAACAGGGTAAATACTAGTTCAACGTAGAGCTTTACAAACTGAAGTACAGTTGATAACTGCGCTCTCGAAACAAGATGATTAGTTTTATAGAATCAATATTAGCTCATCGCGGGATGCTTTCTGATGCAAGCCACTACGTCATAATTTAGCTATTGTGGTATTTGTCCTCGAATGTTAGTAGTGTTGGCCTCCAAATACGGATCTTGAAGTACTGAATATCTGTCATGACGACTCTGGTGACTAAGTCGTGCTGGGAGCACTTCTCTCGATTGTTTCTCTTCGAAAGCCAATACTTATTGACTAATTGGTGATATTACAAACGGAGTACGTGCTTCTATAAGTGCTGTCCTTCTCCGGTAGTGGATGGATATTATTTTACTTTCAGGAATTGGAATTATTCACTGCTCTTGTGGTAATATGTATGACCTTGGTCTTACACGCTAGTTCTTAGAAAAGGTAAGGTAATGTTGGTGAAGTCTTGTTACACATATTTGCATTGGGTATCTCTGTAAACGATCTTATTAATTCTCTCTCTCCCTAACATTGATAGTTAATGATTCAGTCCGTTGTCCCTCGAAGTATTCAGTTTATTGCAATTAAACAAAGGCTACTACATTGCAATGTGCCTGACATAATATTAATAAAATAAAACGATCAATAAATTTCCCGATGTTTTAAAAGCTTTGGGCGTACCTACCACATTACTGTTTGTTGGAGGTTTAGTCTTGTTAGTAGTACCGGTAGTGACTGCTACCGCAGGAGAACAGTGATCTAAGAACTGTGACAGCCCTTCAGAAGTAGGCAGTTCGTCAGCAGTGAGTGACAATTCTCACTGGCGTCTCGATTCACTGTCCATTTTTTGCGTAGCATAAAACACAAGTGACGTATCCCAATGTTCGTTCGGCAGATTTAGAACTTTCATTGATCTTATATACTCTGTAGTAGTGTCCACTAAGTTACATAACGCACTAGCGAATTCAGTTTCTATCACTGGTTGTGTGTCAAGCTGTTTTCACGTAGCGTTAATTGACTTCCCTTGCTTCCTTATAATTGCCATCCGTTATTGGCACTGCGTGTAACAAATATGCTTCCTTACCACTCAATGAAGCCTTTGAGTACTGTAGTTTCTGTGAGTCACTCAAGCTATTATTACTATGTACTGCTGCTATAAAGAAATCATGGAACGTTAGCCATTGTTCTAACTGCCACTGAATGTAGATAACTGTAGTTTTGGGAGCATTACCTCATTAGTCCCTTGTGGAAGAGCGGGAAGCATTAGTTGCGCCTAGTAGTTTCGTAAGAGTCACACATAATGCTGTAATCCTGGAGTCAGTGTCAGCTATGTCCTCTTCTTCCTCGGTATAAACATTTGTAATTTCTTCCAGTAGTATAATACAATCCTGAGATAATGATCTACCTTGCCCTTATCCGCTTGGATTGCACTAACATCAGATGCAGCAGTCAAACTTTGTACGGATTGTTCCGCGCCCGTTACACGAGATTTTAAAACACGTTTTTTGGGTTGGAGAGTTTCCATTATGAACACAACACGTCAGTGTTACGTATGAATACACAATCACAAAAGACTGCTCTTGCACGTAAACTTTTCCCAATATTATCATTGGATCGGAGGACCAAATTATGTATAAGCTGAAAGGAAAGACACTTGCATATGTTTCAATATTTGACTCAAAGCAATGCTTAACATTCACGAAAACTGCGACAGAATGCGATTTTAAGTTCTCACAGACTACTGAGTGACTGTACACTGTGCTCTGATCACTGTTCTACCAGAAAATTATTTCTTAGAACTGACTCTGAATAGACAGACTGAATAGCTTGTGTGTACAGTAGTGTCTCGCTAGTCCGGACACCTAAAAAAAAAAAGGTCAAAAAGCGTACATACATTTTAAAACCTACTTCAAACTTTTTTTATGTTCCGTTTCATTTACATATTTATTTATTTATTAGGAAGTTAGCACGGATACAGCAAACGCCATTTTACACCGTTATTGTAACAATGTGATATAACAATGAAAATAATTATACATTAAAAAATAAGATCGTTTTTTTTTTTTTTAACATTCATTCCAGATTTATATAACAAGCCTTTAGAAATTTACTTCTACTGAGGCAGAAATCTGGTAGCAAAGGAAGAGTATTGTAAAAATGTGATAAACTGTATACAAGAGATCGCTGGACTAAACACAATCTCGGTTTTGAGAGGTAGAAATGATGATGTGAACGAGAATTTTGTCTGGGTACTCTTAGGTTAAAAAGTGGAAGAAGGTCGTTGGTCCTCAGTGTGCCCTGCATTATTTTATAAAAGACATTTTAAGTCATTTAGTTTTCTTCGTGTGTGTGTGTTTTTTAAGTCAAGAGAATTCAAAATGTCTACGTTAGATTTGTGTTGGAGGTTGGGCACCCTGTGTTGTACAATGAGAATAAAGAAATTTTGGACTTTGTGCAATTTAGATAAATTGGTTTCACAAGCCATAGACCAGATAGATGAACAGTATTCAATATTAGGACGTACACAAGTAAGAAAATATGACCGAAGAGCTCTGAAATCTTTAAAATCGGTAAACCTGTAGGAGTGCTTTAGAAGTTACGAATTCAATATGAGGAGTAAAATTGAGTTTTTCATCAAATATGATACCCATGTCTTTGTAATGTTCTACCCATGGTATATTAGATGAGGCCAATGTGTATGTACATTTTGTGTTGTGTGTTTTGAGTGCAAACGCATTGCAGCAATTTTGCAAGGATTGACTTTCAGTAACCAATTATTGCACCACATTTCAACAGAATCTATAGCGGCTTGAAGAAAGAAAGTGTCTTAAAAATTTGCAGTCATCAGTGTAGAGAAGTACAGAGCAGGAATTATCTATCTGTTCACATAAGTCATCAATGTAGAGGGAAACTAAAACGTCCTAAGGAGCTTCCTTGAGGACACGTGAAAGCATGGGGAGCCACTTGGATGTGCTACCAGAGAAGATGACACGTTGTTTTCTGTCAGTCAAATATGATGACAGAACCTAAAGCTGAAGGTCGGGTCCGTGTGTACTAAATCTGGAGGCAAGCATGTGTATAAGAAGTTTGTGATCGACGGTTTCAAATGCTTTGGAGAAGTCTAGGTATATGACGTCAAGTTCTTGTCTATTTGCTAGGGCATCCGTAGCGTGATACAGTAGGACAGCTAAGTTGGTTTCACAGGATCCATTCGGTACAAAGCCATGCTGGGAGGGAGAAAGAAATATAGTAGACTTTTTATTTTATGTTAAGAGTCCTGTACAGAATTTAAACTTCTTAATTCGCTTTTACACTTTTTAATTACTGTAGTACCGTACAATCAACAACTTTTAATTTCAATCTACTGTAGTATTGAGACTGAGAAAGTAATTTTTATGATAAAAACACCAATTTTAATAGTTTTACCCGTATAAAACTTGTTTCACAGACATTTTAAAGCTGATTCCATTTAATGCGGACGCGGTTCAGTCCCATCAAGTCCTCATTAGCGAGACTATTGTATATAGGTGCGTTCATGTGCATTTTGCAGGGATGTTCATGTGTATTTAGCGTGCGTCGGCATTGTTCGAATACTTTGAACAAATACAATTCTGTGCGAGAGGTAGTTCATTTATACAGATGATAAAATAACAGGCCTCCCCCCCCCAAACAAAAAAAAGAGCAAAAAGTTGTTGTTTTAAATAGTTAATCTCGCAAACTGGTTTAGTCAACTTCGAAGCAGAGAAAAACTGGTGGCCCTTCCACATTAATCTCTAAAGTTCATCCGTTCTTCTACGTATCGAAACAGCCATTGTTACAGAAACTATACAATGATAAATCCAGAGAGCATCATACATTACTAACTGGACGATTTTCAACTAACTGGATATAATTCATCAACAAACATACCGTTATTACATAAAAATAAAATGTCTCGGAATAAACTTACAGCTTCCATGATGAAGAGCTATTTTTATGCTGAAAGGAAGCCTTTCTGTCGTATTCTTATTAAAGAAGAACCTGGCGTTTGAAAGGGAAAAAACTCACACGATTCAAGCATCGAGCATGGATTGAATATCTGCGTTTGAAGGGGTTGTCACCAGCGCAGATCCATACAAATATATGGACAACCGAATACATACATACAGGAAAGAGTTCCCTCTCAAAAAGTACTGTTAAAGTTTGGTGGCTGAATTGAAACAGAAGGACATCGCTCAAAGACTGGGCCAGATGTGGGCCTCCATGACAACAACGGATGAAAATGTGGACAATGATGTAAGACTGAGCGTATCGCAATCGAAGTTGTACATACTACATCTATTTGAACAATGTTTTTTTATATAGAAGTGCTGCATAGACAGGTTTCGTAACATAAGGAATTAATAGAGTTTAATCGGTCAAACATAGAAATCCTTTGTAAGCTGCATTCTTCAATCATAAACATTGCCCACGTAGATGTATTGGATACACCATCGATTGTAATTTGCTTTGTTTGTCGAGGTATGACGTTATTTGTGACGATGTCGTATTAACTTTGAGTGTCTGTAGCTCTGAAATTACGCATGTTTCGAAATTTCTTTAGTGGTACTTCTTTTTCGTTTTGATGTAATCGCCTCGCGAAGTTATTTCAGGGACACACTGTATAGCCATTCCCTTACACTACTTTTTCGTTTTATGTTTCTTCTAATATTTATATACTCTTTCAAGCCGTTTCATACAAATAATGTTTGAACCTCAATTATTGAAATCATCTCCCTAAAATTCATGGTGAGCGTTCGTAGCTCAGTTGGTAGAGTTGGCTTAGCAATCTGGAAGGTCCTGAAAATGATTTCATCGGCCGTCCATTCTAAGGTTTTTCCTCAGGCCGACTACCCTCCAACATCCTCTTCCCCACCCTACTCAGCCTGAGCCTGAGATGCCTAAAGGCCATAAATAAACTCAAATTGTCTGTGACGTACGCTCACTAAAAATATATTCAAGGATCGTTGTTTTAGTTTTTTAACTTAAATTAATGAACAAGTCTGAGGGATGACATTGACTGGGTTTAGCTGGCGTGCAAATATATTTTTTTTTAAAATTAAATGAAACCTTCCTGAAATGCATTCTTTCTTGACTAAACGCGTCATCTTTATATAATGCAAAAAGTTCAAATGATCAGTTCTAGCTATAAATACCAAATTTCAGGATGAAGTTATGTCTGATACATGTAGATTATGGCGTGTTGTTCAAAACTCAATAACTCACAGAAACAAGAATTCACTCAAATTGACGTTTTCTTTTTTTCCTCTAGAAAAATCCTGACTTGTGTGAAGTGAGTGCAGACGCATTTTTATGGCGCATTAAAACTCCCTGAAAACCAGTTTCTGGTCGCCTTTCTCCTGGATTTATTTTGGATGTACTTCAGCTACTTCTCCGGATGTCTTAATGACCTAACCTAATCGAAACGAACTTTATCCTAACCTAATATTAAGCTACATTAGAGATGACTTAAAGGGACTAATTTGCTTATTTAAATTTGAATTTATTTTATAGCCTTTCGGCATCTTTGGCTCAGGCCGAAATTTGCTTTTGTAAAACCATGATACACAAGCAGACTGCATAATTCAAAGCATGTACAATGTATTTAACCTTTGTTGTTTTGGGGAAAAGTACAATCACAACAGGTTCGACATTTCATATTCTCAGGAGTCAACACGTAAAAATAATAATAAAAGGGATGGAAAGAGTGTATACAAGTTTGCATCACAAAAGAACTTCTATGAATTTTATTCGCAAGACATCGGAGGCTACATACGTGTAAGCATATTGTATGTTTATTCATTTACGAATAAGTTCCAAATACAGCACATGTCGTCTATTTTAAATCGAAACATTAACAGAGATTACAACACCACCATCACGTAGGACTACCCAATGTGTCAACTTCATATATCGTCATTGATTGAGCGAGCGGAGCTATCTAAAGTCCAGCATCTGATGTATGTAGAAAGTTGGGTAACGCTGAGCATTTTTTATCCTCCCAACAGTTGTCACATTACTTTTGGAGAAGAAAGTTCCAACAGTCTTTTTCTCTCTCTCTCTCGCATTTTTGTGTCACTTTGATAGTGTGATCTGGAACAAGCAGAAGTAAGAGAGATGGATTATGGAAATGGCTAAAAGGGCCTTCTTTAAATGATTAATTTTAAAATGTGATTTTGAATCTTTGTCTTGTCGTCTTAATAACTGTAGCAATTCTTTCGCAAAGCACTTTTCGCCTTCCTCCGGCAGATTTCTTCAGACGAATCGACTCATTTTTGTGTTGAAATGTGATTTTGTATGAATAAGAGTACTTGAAAATTCAAATAAAGTGCGACACAGTGCAAGTATATTAAAAGAAGGAAGAAAGTTGTGTAAGGTGCTTATATTTTACAACTTTCACGTTCACAAGAAAAGTGCCACAACTCAAAAAAGGTATAATTTTATAGGAGGAGGAAAAGAAGTGACGTTTTACTTGAGAAGATATATACAAAATCCGTCGAACACTTATGCTGTCTTCCCGCTACCGAGTTTGATAGACTTGTAGCATTGTTGTCAAAGAAGGAGAATGATTCTCTAAAGCTAGAGAAAAAAAAAATGATGTAAGACTTTTCTTGCGAACTGTTTCTAGATTCTAAGGCATTGAACTAAACGTATATAGAATATTACTGGAAATTGTAAACATGTGCATGGCTGTTACTAGATTTATTTTATGTACATCTTCGTCGAAGATAACGTGGAGCTTGGAATGAATAAAAATAGTTTTAAGTACTTTAAATCAGTGTTTTCTAAAATTATTTTCTTAGCTTGATATAATTATTGTGACACAGGTGACGGTCTAAAACAAGTTGCTCAAACTCCTTGGACTTATTAAAGTCCAAAGTGGTGATTAAGTGAGAAATGGCACATGTCGAAGAAGGCGTACTGCTATATGAATGACGAGCCAAACATTACTTGAAGGCAGTAGAATTGCTGAATCCGGTTTCTATAAAGAAAGTGAATCCATAGGCGGCGTCTGAAATCGTGAAGAACGTTTCATAGTATTAAAAAGCTTGTAAAGTATAGGTCGAGGAAAATCGTATAGAAGTCGTTGCCCTTGGTCTTGTAGATGTAGCTAACTCAGTTACGTGCGACCTTGAAGATTGAACATATAGAAACGAGATGTCGGGAATCGAACCTGCAGACCATACCAAAATGCCCCAGCTCTACCTCTCGACCATATCGGACGTGCAACAGAGGTATGTGGGAAGCTTCCAACAGGTGACGGCAAACACAAATAATACTCAAAAGATCTTTGGTGGAAGGGTGCTTTATTTTATATAGCCCAGGAGTCCGTGGACATCCTGAAACTACTCCAAGGAGCAGGGCTATCATTTTACGACGAATAGAACTTCCAACTTGCCTGCAATGTCCTAGTATATAGCATATATTAATACACCTTTAACTAGGACATTCAACTTAAAATCTTAAATAATTATTTTAGGGACCTGACGAATAGTTAACTTGCCTTCATAGCAGTACCCTGCAACAACCATGAATCCCTTCGAGAAAGTTGCTTTACAATGACGGATGAACTCGGGACGGGATTTTGCATTGTGTGAAGTGTAAATGATGGGTCGAATTTTGCCAGAGTTGGATAAATATATCCATGCCTCATCTAGTGTGACCACATATTTCCACTTCGCGCGGAATAAATGACGTTCGTAGAGGCGCCTGCTGTTGGTCTTTCTTTCACACCGATGGGCTGCACTTACGTAACGTCTACGACTTTTAAAGACCTTTCGGAGGTTCAAGTTCTCACGCAGGTTGAGGTCCCAGTCGACTGTGGATTCACGTTTTTGTCATGGAAGAAGACGGTCGTTAATCAGTTGTCTGCCAGTACGAAAGTGTTGAATTCAGATAAGTAACTTGTTTCTTTTGGTGACATTAGTGAGTACTAGATTATCGCTTAGATATAGTGTTTAATTGCATATTTATTAGAAGAGGTTAAATCTTTTACACGCCGGATGGCAACGGATTCGGGGGGTGGGGAATTACCACCTCCAGAACTTGAACTCATGGATACTGGACAACCCAAAGCACATATCCCTACACTGGAACATCCTCCGCAATTAATTCAGGAACGAGATAGAATAACTAATTTGTATGAACCGTTTCATTTGGCACCTTATATCGTACGTGTCAATTTGAATATGGATCCAACAACTGCTCGTACGCATCCTATGGCTCTGGGTAAACTTCTTTATGGTACGAAAATTCCAGGATTACAACGATTTGATTCACTAGGTAGAACTCTTTTGAAATTAATTTTCAAGGATGGCGCTACTGCAAATGCATTCCTCAATCATCCTATTCTCATCAAAAATCAATGGACTGCTTATATACCTAGTTACGCTGTTCATTCGCTCGGTGTAATCAAAAGAGTAGCATACAACGTGGAACCGGACGATATATTACGAGATATCGACTGCAAAGCTCCGGTTATTCATGCCAGACGTCTCAATCGCAGATTACCCGACGGGACTCTTCAACCCACCCAAAGTGTGGTCTTGACTTTCAACCAACAGACATTCCCGAGGGATTGTTATCTTTATTCATCTAGAAGTTCATCCCTATATTCCCCCTGTGAAACAATGTATACAAGGGTGCTATCGATATGGACATATCAGACGTACTTGTAGAGCCACTAAGGTTACTTGTAAAAATTGTGGAGACGAACATGATTCTGTCTTATGTTATAATTTACCGTATTGCATAAATTGTCACCATCCACATGCAGCGGATGATCCTGCTTGCCACGAACGTACTCGTCAGAAAACGATTTTACAATTAGTGGTAGTTACTAATATGTCCTACGCTGACGCCATCAAACAGGTGCCTAAATTATATGGTCCTACATTGACCACTAGAGCTCTCGGATTTCAGCTAGATACGAGTGTGACATCTCATTCATCGGCTCCTCGAGACCGTTCATCGCAGTTACCTGCAACGTACTCCGCCGTGGCAAGTACACCTCCTCGCACACTGGTAGCACCTCGTCCATCTACATCTACTTTTCATTTCACGCCTATAAAATCTCCGACGATTCCTATGAAACGCCGTAAGGGTCCAACTTCTTCCCTTTCTGTACATGGTCAACAAATCTCTACTTCGGCTCGTCGGACACCTGCTGAGATACCTTCTAACTCAACGTTACCGGTTCAGATTCCGGTCCGAACTCCACCTCGCCAGCGTTTGCATTCGAATAGTCATACGATTACTCGGCTCCCGAGTGATGAGAAACTGTCCGCTCCGGACCCTATGAATCATCAGCAACATGCTCCTCAACCAGACTTCGTAAATGAAAAATATACAAACTTTAGACACTTGGACTAATTTTTGTACTGAACGAAACTCACCGCCAATAGATCCTGAAATATTGCAACTTCTACGTAATAAATTACTCACATATCATCTATAACTTTCAGCACTTCATGGCAACACCATTTCGCATTCTCCAATGGAATATGCGCAGTTTCAACAATAAACTTTGGGCGGTCAATTTTTTAATCAGTATTTTTCATCCTCAGATTATTATATTACAAGAAACGTGGAATTTTCATGCCTTTACAATCAGAATCAGAGATTATACATTCATAGAACAACACCGAAATCTGAACAATTATGGTGGCATAGCCATAGGGATACATCATTTCCTGGCTTATCGAGAACTTCAATTTCCAGCTTTAATGATACCTCCAGAAACTCAGATTCAAGGCATACATTGTGGAGAGATCAACGTGATTAATTTTTATAGTCCCCCGCATGTGGCACCGTCGCCCGACTTTTGAACGACTCTTTTTCAACATTTTTCCACTCCTACAATCATGGGAGGGGATGTCAATACTCGACATCGACTTTTGGGAGGCAACAAGATTAATATCGCAGGTACTAACTTAATCACGAGTTTATTATCTTCCTCTTATTTATATCTGAATGATGGAACCTCTACTCGTATCACTCTTCCCAATCAAGCGGCCAGTGCACCAGATGTCACTCTGGCCACACCGACTTTGTACTTACACGCAAATTGGGAAGTGTATTATAACGCATTGGGGAGTGATCATTTCCCGATCATCATTACTGTCGCATCGGGATTATCGAAAAATCAGCTAGAATCGCCGATTCAACGGATGTATGTTCTCCTTACGTACCGCAACAGCTCGACTGGTTGTTATACCAAAGCACATTAAATAAGAACTTTCTCGAACTTTCCACACAAGAGCTTCCAGTTTCTTTTTCCAATTTTCAATAATGTCTCATAAAGAGCGCTCATCACGCTAAATTACATAATAATCATACTAACAGACCAGCTCGCCGCAATTCTTCACCCATTTGGTGGAATACAGAATGTCAACGAGGAGTTAATTTAAGACAAAAAGCCATGACCACGTATTTACGTTCGAAAACCTTCCAACATTTTCTACAATATAAACAGCAGAGTGCGGCGACCACTCGGCTTCTTCGTCGCACCAAACGACAACATTGGCGACAATTTTGTACATCTTTAACATACCCGACACATCTACCGAGCATTTGGCGCTATATTAAAAATAAACTCCATTGTCCGTCTGCTGCTCATTTTGGCCAGGATCCAGAGGCGTCATGGGTTGGAGAATTTCATGCGTCGCTCACACCATGCATCATTCAAGATAATGCGTACGAGTTATTACCTCTTTTCCATGATACCAGACCGCAGGAGATATTAGAAGAATTTACAATTGATGAACTTCGCTACACTCTCAAATCTACTGCAGATACCACACCGGGTATGGACCGAATCCGATATCCACATTTACAACATTTATCACGTCCTGGTGTGGAATATTTATTAACCTTATATAACAATGTCTGGAGAACGTGCCACATACCGAAAGATTGGAAAAACATTATTATTATACCGATACGTAAACCTATGAAACCCATTGCAACGGCTTCGAGCTACAGACCGATAGCACTTCTGAGTTGTATCACCAAAACTTTTGAACATCTGATACTTCTACGCTTACAATGGTGGATCGAACATCACCGCTTACTTCCTCCGACGATGACCGGTTTTCGAAAGAATCAAAATACAATGGACTCCATTGGTCCCTTAATTATAGATATCTGGAACGCTTTTCAACATCGCTCCTATGTTTTAGCGGTCAGTATTGACTTGACTAGTGCATATAATCATGTGATTTTGCGAAAGTTGATCCAATGCATGGCGGATTTACATATTCCCGCTCATTTTCGCCGTCTGATATATAATTTACATGTCCAACGGCATCTATATGTCAAGGTGGGCACTACTTTTACGTCCGCACGTATTACAGATCTGGGTTTGAACCAAGGAAGTAAGCTAAGCCCGATATTATTCACGCTTTATACATTAGGCTTACATAGGCGCTTGCGCAATTCTGTCCGTATTTCACAATATGCTGATGATATTATAATTTATACGACTCATACGGACCTTTCGATAGCTCGAAGATGTATTCTCAATGCTCTCCAAACTTTACATACTTGGTGTGAGGAATATGGACTAGATATAAATTGGAATAAAACTAAGGCCATTTGCTTTACTCGTCGTCGTATTTATACTCTACCAACTCTTCACATAGGGACTCACCAGCTTCAATGCGCCGTATATTAAATATTTAGGTCTTTATTTAGATATTCGTCTCACATGGAAAGAACACTTTCGTCACCTACATTTCAATATTAATGCTACTCTACAGTTCCTAAGAAGTATGACGTCTAAGAGTTGGGGTGCTGATCCTCAACTGTTGTTAAATATCTTTAAGCAATGTTATGAAGCCAATCTTACTTACGGAGGCATCATGCTTTCACAGACTCCATTGTGGATCAGAAATACGCAGATTCGTTATCAATACCAGGCATTACAGATTATCTTTTCCCAACCGAAGAATGCACCAAAATACGCACTTCTGGAAGAAGCCGGTATCAAACCTCTTCATTTAACAATACTACAGCACGCACAAAACTTTCTAGTGCAAAGATATGCGGATACCACATCACTTGTTCTACCCAAATTGAAACTCTTATATCTACGCAATCAACAACGACAGTTACCGTATAGAAAACAATTACCTTGGATCCATGAAGCTTATAAGAATATACATTGTTTGTTTCCACAAGTTCAACGATTCCCGACCCTGCCTTGTTTTTTGAGTGCTTATCATAATACTACTTTCACGATCACACCTGAAGTACCTCCTTACCCTCAAAAATCGATCAGACAACAATTTCATCATATCACAACTACGATTTGGCAGAACTACACGGCAGATTGGCCTCTCAATACAGTGTACCTATATACAGATGCATCCAAAACGCAGCAGCGGACAGTGGGAGCAGCACTTTATATACCACAATTCTTGTATACTGCTAAATATAAATTACCTCCACATCTATCAATTTTTGAAGCAGAAGCGTTTGCATTCGACAGGCCTTATTGTTTATACTTCACAGACATATCAAAATTGCATGCATTTGTACGGATGCCTTAAGTGTGCTCCAATCTTTACAGGAGATGCATTGGGATACTAAACTGACTTGGATTTTGTTGAATATTAAAATACTTACCCGCAGACTTCTCCATACTGGCCATCAGATTCGATTTAGTTTTATCCCAAGACATGCCGGGGTTGAAAACCAGGAACGAACTGATAGATTGGCACGGGAAGCCGCTCAAGACGGCACTCCAATACCACTCCTTGTACCTCCTAAGAATATGTATTCAGCGCTCACTCAGATCATTGCGCATCGTTATCATCATCACCAACAACGCTCTCGTCAAGGACCTGGAACACATTACTGGACTATTCAGGCATCTCCCACTTCGAGACCATGGTTTCATAAACTTCGGTGGGGTAGACGCCATATTACTCAGCTCATTCGCCTCCGACTGGCCACGGCTCAAACACCTCTTCAGCTATACAGGCAGAAACAGAAAGCAGATCCTTATTGTACATGTACTCCTCAACGTATTGTCGGCGACATCAACCATCTTACCTTTGGCTGTGCCTTGTCCTTACAACAGCGTACTCAGTTATTTCAAGCACTATATACTCATTTTCCCGCGGGACCCTTCCATGTCTCGGAAATTCTGGCCACAGGAAATCTGAAGTTACTTCAAACACTACTTCAATATTATGATGCGAACCAGATCACTTTGTAGCGGATACATGACACCGCTTTCTACACTAACCTGAGTATCATACACCAAATACGGAATGGACTCCTTTAATAGTTACTTGGCTATCGCCACTAACACCTTCAGTTGCCATCGATGGCTGCATTACCATACCTCCATATGTAGCGCAAGTTTACATCCATCAAACAATCCTGACACAGGAATTTAAAATATTCAACAGTATCTTAATGTCACCAGGGAATTTTTTGTTTTTGTCTATATGCTAATTACCAACACAGGAAATCTGAAGTTACTTCCAACCCTACTTCAATATTATGATGCGAACCAGTTTACTTTGTAGCGGATACATGACACCGCTTTCTACACTAACCTGAGTTTCATACTTACACCAACTACGGAATGGACTCCTTTATTAGTTACTTGGATATCGCCCCTAACCCCTTCCGTTGTCATCGACGGCTGCATTAACATATCTACATTTGTAGCGTAAGTTTACCTACATTAAACAATCCTGTAACAGGATTTTAAATATTCAATAGTATCTTAATGTCACCAGGGAATTTTTTGTTATTGTTTGTATTCTATTTACCTATCTGGCGCAGATAGTCCTATAATTGGGGCTGAGCCGAAAGCTGCTTTGCGCAGCACCGAACAGAACAGAACAGTCGACTGTGCCACCTAGAGTCGTGTGGCCACCACAGGTTGCGGAGGGGGATTTTCCTGGAGGGCCATTCGATACAACCTATGAGACTCAGGCGGTGTTACTGCAGTGCACGCTCGCTTCCTAGTCCCCTTTGTGGGTGATTGATTCGCTGGTAACTCTTGGTTTTATGCCTATTAATGATGTTCTTGATAGTCGTTGAACCCAATGCGCATCCATGTTTTTTTTAATTTTAGACACCGAATGTTTGGAGTGGAAAAGTGCAACCATGTAGCCCTCCCAAAACCGGTTGACCTTTGAAGCCACGATGCACACAACACACTTGCGATAGTGACTCACTACTACAGGCTTTCTCCTGCGCTTTTAATCGCTCGGTTCGGTCCATTCTGTGATTCCAAACTGGATACACGTACGCGGATCGACCTTCTGTAACACAAAATTCAAGTAAATAAAACTGACAATGCAAATTGTTTTGTAGTACTTCCTGGCCTGTCATGTTTATAATTTAAACAATGGTTTTACTCACATGATTTAGTCTTACCAATACACAAAGCCGTTACTACGAAATATATTTAATGTTCGGAATTCCCCCGTCCCGAATAGGAGGCTTCTGAAATGTCAGCGAGATTACCTACCTATTCCGATAGGTAGATCACCAAAGAATGTATTTGCCACAGACAACTCAGGACGCCTTCTCATCGGTGCAGCCGGCTGCACCTAACTAGGTCGATGATATTGCACTAACGGTAATAGCGGAAAGGGGATCATCGCTTTGGAAGAAAACCCAGCTACAATCTCTTCTCGGTGCAATGTAGACCTAGGGCGGTGAGGGCCTATTCCACAATCTCATCCTATTTACCATTCAACGGAAAGCTAATAGGATCTTTTCTAAACGAAAGCATTTATTAGTTCCTGTTGTTCAATTGTCCACAGAAGAAGGCATCCTTGTAAGCCCGTCAAAATCTCGTTGGATGCTTGTGAAAGTTACAAAAATCACGAGAATCAACCGTTTTTCGAAACTGACTCACTAAAAGCTTTCGATGTCCTTGTCAGATTTCATTGTTTAGATCAGTGCTTACAGTAGGGGGAACGTGGGGGCACAACGTTCCATTAATGTTTTAACTTTGGATTTAGCGTTCCCCTACCTTTTTATAATTTAGATCTCATTGCCTTTACTTTCAATAGTCAATAGCCGCCACTAGCTGCAAGCGTCCCCATACCTTTTCTAACCCACTTGGAACACTGGTCTAGATTCAGCCTGAATAGTGATGAACTGTATTTGCGATTATTCACCAGAGAACACTGTGGAGCTCGCATCTGATCCCAGACAGTGCTGGGTTTCAAACCATTTTATTCATGCTTTTCTGTCACATTTTGTTTTAGTTGGTTCCTGAAAAAGGCTCTGAGAAATAGTTGGTTTCATTTACAACTTGTAAAAGAAAGGAAGGACCTGAAATCTATTATTTACGTCCTTTTGAATTTATAGACTTAGGCATCTATGGCTCAGGCCGGGATAGGGATGGAGAAAGGAATCGGACAGGGCCGAAGATAAAGATACCATGAAGCACACCTGGAGAAACCTCAGGATAGTCAGTAGCTAGTATCGAACCCAGGACCTCCCGAATGCTCCATCATGTTCTTATCTACTGCAAGGATGGCTAGCTTTTTTGTCTTTAATTTGTATTTTCTCTTATTATTATTATTAGCGTTCTGATGAAAATGGCAGGCTCTTCTAGGGAAGTTATAAGCCTTCTCCGTTTATCTCGATCATGCACTTTCCTGTTTGTCTTGGCATTAGATTTCTCCTCCTCAATACTGTCACGAAATTGTCTTCTTCCTCTTCGTCCTGCATCTGTCGTTTATCTTAAAACACGTAAAGCGGTATAGTTGACGTCATTACTTCCGAAATATACCGTCACCTCTAAATTTCCATTTTGAACACTGGAGGCACATCTAAATCACTTTCTGAAAACGACCGTGTTCAAAAACAGAAAATGCCTAACGGGAGCCATATTTCTTCAGACAAGGATCGAAAGCCTTGTGAATCGTTGGCAGAGGTGTGTTTTTGGAGACGGTCTATTTTGAATAAAGCAGGTATGCTACTTCATTCCAAAACTCAGTAGTAGTGTGATGTGCGAAAACGATAACTGAATAATCTGAAATTTATACGATGCGGGGTGATCTTGTTGCGAGTTTGTTTATTCGCCATATGACATGCTAGTTCGAGGTGACGCATAGTGGTCCAAAGATCTAAACCAGCTGTAATTTAGGGGGGACAAATACAAAAGTAAGTTTCCGTACTCTGCACTGAAAGCCATACTTCAAGACATTGTACGTTAGCATCGCAGTTCGTCTTCTCTACGCGACTGGAAAGCAAGCATTTCTTATCGGCGCACAAATAATTTCACTAGTAGCGCATTGCTCTTCTTGCATCCATTTGGAGTCAAAATATATAATTACTTTTCCACACGGAACATATAATGTTCATGAGATTTTGCTTTTAAAAACGATATGTTATAAAATAAGCCCAGCCCGACCACCTGAGGGATTTTCCCCGTACTCTAAGGCCATACTTATAGTTTGAAATTATTGCGCATTCTTCAGTACATTTTTCAACGTCTATGTCATCGTCCACTCCAAGCCGTTAGCTGCACCTAAACGCCCTAGTGCCATCCGAAACAGTGAAATGAGTATCCATGGGCGTGATGCTATCGCCAAGCCCCTAATGAAGGTGACGTGCATGGTGCAATACCCACAAAAACTGAACGTTGGAAAACTGGCAACGTGTTGTGTGGTCGGACGAGTCACCCTTTACCCTCTTCCCCATCACTGGACGCGCGTTTGTCTGGTGAACACCCTCTCAAACATATGATGTGGACTGTTCCGCCTGACTTGTCAAAAATTGTGGCAGCTCTATTAATGTTCTGGGGCACTATATCATGGTTTTCGGAAGCCCTTCTTGTCACATTACCACAGCAGTTCGGTGTAGAGAACTCTTGGGTAACCAGGTCCACCGAATGGTGCAAACTATTTCCATAATGTAATTCCATATCCCACGATGATAATGCCCCCATTCACACTGCTGGCCCTGTTCAAGAGTGGTTTCACGAGTATGCTGATGAGGTTCAACATCTTCCCTGGCCCACGCAGTCCCTAGACCTTAATATCATCGAGCCTCTGTGGGCTGTTTTGGAAACCAGCATTCGGCGTCAATTTCCACTTCCTTCGTCTCTGTCTGAGCTGGAGGCTGTGCTGCATGAAGAATGGCATCAAATTCTCACTCACCACCATTCAGGACTTGTATCGGTTTATTCCATCCTGAATTCAAGCTGTATTGTGCGCTGAAGGTGGACCAACACCGTATTAATACAAAATGTTCCGACTTTCGAAAAAAAAAAAAAAAAAACGATAATGGTTGAATGGCCCAGGTTGTAGCAGTGGTGTAATGTTAATTTTCTTCAAAAATCCATCTTTTTCTAAAAGATTACGAAATTGTCGATTAGTGTTTGAATTCAAGTTAACATGTTCATTACTCACTCTCAGCTTTTTAATATATATATATTTTTCACACTATCTTAAATAAAATAAAAATAGTACTACTTACCCACCTAGTAGATATAATGAATTTAAATTTGAAGATATTTCTTTTCGTCCCATGGTAAAATTTATTGAAGCAGATGAGTACGTAAGGGAGCTGACCACGAGGCAATACACACACACAGTGGATAATGGGTAAACAACATGTTGTCTTGAGTACACTTAACTGTCCCGGTACACAGAAATCTTGCAATGTTTTTCAGCAAAATCGGTCAGCATAGATCCATATTGCCATTTAACGAGTGAGTGAATTGTTAGTAACGTCCTAAACTAGCTGGTGAGCTTCTAAGAACGGGACCTTCAGTTTTTGGTAATGTGGGTTCTGAACCACTGCGTTCAATGGACCCCGGCGGGATTTGGCCACTTAACAGTTTATCAGATTACAGTAGAACGTCAGTTATCAGAAACGTCAAATATACGAACCTATTAATTTATATAATAAATAATCAATCACAGCCATATTCAATCCACTGGTGGATGAGGCCTCTCCCCGAAGGGAGGAGTTGGTCTACTGCTCCCACGCTGACCAGACGGGTTGGGAGAGGAGAGACGAAGTTCTCACTGTGATCGCCACTGTCTTTTATTCACAGCAGCTCCCCAATTGTCCTCACGATGCTGGGTCAACACCGAAATTTTTGAGCCCCCACCGGGAATCGAACCCGGGACCGCTCGCACTGAAGTCGAGCGCGCTACCGACTAGGCTACGCAGGAGCTATATATATATACTAGGCCGGTGCCAAAACGCCTAGGCCGATTGCAATGATTTTTTCCACATGATTAGATAATGGTCCAACTTGAGATATATTTTTGTTAACCAGAAGTGACAGTAATAAAGACAGTAATTTTATTGTTATAACAATGCAATAAATACATTGTTTCCATGTTTAAGTTAAAACAACAATTAGAAATAAATAAATACTTATAATTTTTTTATGTAAAATTGTAAGCAAAAATATGTAGATTTAATGTTTTAAATTACAGTAGTATTAGTAGTAGTTGTTGTAGTCGTCTCGTCTTATTAGTAGCAGCAATAATAGCTGTAGCAGATCTGCCCCTTGGGGGCGCAGCCAACCACGAGTATTGGTGACTATCCCGATGACTGTTGACATATTTTATTCACCCCGCACCAACGGCCGGTTATTTTAGCTAGTACAATAATATGAACATCAGAAATTTTAAGAATACTACAGCAATGAGGAAGTTAATAATTTCAGGCCTTTTGATTGGGAATTTCTTTTTACATGACTAACAACACTAGCGCGAATGTTTTAGTTGAGAAAAGTTGTTGCAAGTGTCGCGTTCTTAGTTTTATAATCCTGTGCGTTGTACACTATACGAGGCACGGCATCTTCGAATAAGAAAAATCACATTGTAACATTGTTTTATGCACTCTGTGGCTTCTAGGTTTGGTTATCCGAACTATAGTTGGTCCCAATTAGTTCGGATAATCTACGTTCTACTGTATCATGTATGATTATCTGAAATTAAGTTCTATACTTTATAAACTTACTTGAAACTTATTGCATTTCACGATTATTTCTTACTGTGATTTTGGATAACCATGTTTATTCTACGTATTTATTTAAAATGTGTGAATAACTTAATGATAAGTATGTTCTTTGTGTTGCAAGTATCCTCTCAATCTAAAACGCACTATTAAAAATATTACTAGCGTTTGCACAGAAGGAGTCGTCTGCATAATCATGTGAAAAAGGTAGGTTAAGGAAGATGAAAACGCAAAAGTTGGCATAATCCAGTGCCCTTCGGCAGCCGACAAGGCTTCGGCCTCAAACGATAGCTACAGATGAGCAGGAACATTCTCCCTTCTATTATTATTATTATTCGTTCCATTTACGAATATTGCTGTTCTTTTAAGCATATTTATAACCAGTTGATCATTAGTAGTATATAAACCGTGACAATGACATATAGCAAAGAAATAAAATAATAATTGAAGAAAAAAGTGATGTCACCATGATTTGAACCCAGGAGTGAAAATTTACAAGCCAGCTTCTTAAGGTTTGCAATATAAAGAAGCTTCAATATCTGAACAACGGGGGACCACACTACCAGGGGCGGAACCGGCTCACAGTGTGCTATTTTGGCAATCTAGGAGGACAAAATGAGGATGTGAAGAATCTAGCACAGAAAAGTAATATAATGTAAGTTTGTAGGATAGAGTAGTAGAAAAGAATGAAAACATGTTAGTAAACCTATATTTGTTCACAGAAAATTGCTGTACTATCAAATACAAGGCCACAAGCACAAAACGAAAAAGAACCAAAAAATAAGAAAAACAAGCAAATCAAAAACCGCACTGTAGCAAACCGTAATGCACATTGGAGTTGGATACAAAGCATTGACGCAACACGGATTTGGAATACAAAAGTATAAAGAACAGTCAACTTGGTGTATTCACACATCCCTCTCTGAACTGCTGCCGAGTTCGTTGGCCGATGAGTCATCTGACGAAGTCTGATGTTCGTTGGAAGCGTGCGGGTTCCGCCAATAAAGCGAGCACCTCTCCTTCGATACGACTGTGTTTTGTTTTGGGGAGATATCGGAAACTGTCAATGACTGGACCAGAGGTAATGAGAAGTCTGTGTTCGTATTCGTATGAATTATTTAAGTTTTCCTCGTAAAGAGTTCCCTGTATTTCATGTGATGTTTATTTCTGGTCTCTTGTGCGTCCTCCGAGAGCTAACCAATAGGGAGAATACAAGGATATTCTCGTGGAACAGAACTTTATGTACACTGACAGGCATTGGGTACCAAGAGTAGTGCTGCACATACAGTTTCCTCGAGATCTGTGCGTATTTCTCAAATTTGTCAGTATTGATCTGGAATCCATAGTTTAATACCTCCAAGATGAGATGAAAACGTTTGATGATAGCAATATCAACACCAGATAGATATCAATTTTTGTAGATATTTCCTCATGTCTGAAAAATTTTGCGAGCAGTGTTGCCGTCATTCGTGTTTCCTGTTTGCTGTCTTGGGAAGTCACCAAGTAAACCAAGCTCTCTTCTGAAATCATCTTGCACTATTTTTTTTTTTTTTAATAGAGAACAATGCGTTTCATCTCGGGACCTCGTGCCTGCCAACTTTTTATATCAAGTCTATATGAAATATGCATTCAAAGAAGAATATCCAAGAATGCAGAGGAGACAGGCTAAACGGAAGGAAGTCCTTATTGACAGCTTTGTTTGCAATTGAGCACAAATCATTCATTTCACTCGGCCTCGCCCCATACAAATAGTAAGTCTGAATAGAAGCACACGCTGAAACAGCATTGCATATCTTACCGTCTATCATGCAAAATATTAGTGTAGGCTTCACAAATATATCACTATGATTGACATGTACCTTAATAGGTGTCAGTTTAGTTATTAATGTATATTTGCCTTACTTCTCCATTTACTACTTCGGTTGTCTCCTTAGCAAAAACAAACTTCATAGGTTGGCAGAGTCATGTTGATGAGGGCGCAAAGTTGTTCCACAAGACTTCGCAATCTTCTGTATGCAAGTGGATGGGCACAATGGAAATGGAAAAAAGACTTTCATTAGTTAGATGTTCTTCGGAAAACCTTTGTCTATATCTGGTTTGTTCAGCTTCATTACAACCCGACTTCACTATAAGTTCCAATACACTGTTTACAGGTAAATCGGTATGGATTAAAACTTCTTTCTCTACATTTACTAATCTGTTGATCGTGTGTTCTAACACTTATTGTAAGGGAACTTCTGCAGAAACGTCTGTCATAAGTAATCCTGGAGGGTGACATTTCTCTTTGGCAGCTTTTACTTTATTATATGATGGATACATCCTACTCCTCAACATATTGGCCTTGTCGCGTATAATCTTGTACTGGTGAGAGTTCAGGTGACCTTAGACCCCGGAGGACCGATTGACGGGACTTTTTCATCCTAGTTCCTCTCTGGGGAGAGGCACTTGAAAGTTCACACACAATTCCCTCTTTCCTTCTTGTCTCACTTTCAGTTCCATGTTCGACAACAGCTCCTCTTGGCTTGTTTCTTCAACTAGACTCTTCACTTTGACTTCCGGCTGCAGTCCCTGAAGGACTTGTAAGACCTACCAACATGACCTTGGGATGTACAAGGTTGTGATGTCATGCACTTGAAGACTTCCTTTAAAACAGGAGGAATTATTTTGGAGAAACCGATCGCGATGTCTGGCTGCTGTCTTCTACCTCACTTCCAATTTGTGAGTAAACGTCCTAAGTGGCGCCTTAATATGTGATAAGGCATCATCAGATATTGGTCAGTGGCCAACCAATTGCTTAACATGTGTCAGCAAGGCATCACATTTTTTATCGCACGTGAATTCTGTACCCATTTCTCAAATAACGTGTGATAGGGAATTTGCAACGTTATTGTACCTCCACGGGACAATCCTTTCACCGCGCAAACACACTTTTCAGTTTTCACTAGTCTGATGTTCCACCTTTGATTTGTATACACTGTAATTCTGGAATAATGCGGAATACTGTACTAACACACAGTTTTTACATTTCAATTTTATTTTGTGTCCCATAATCACAGTTGTGCGTACCTCTCTTACGGGCAAGTCGAATGTGTTAAAACGCACCACTACACTGCACAAGAGACGCAATACAACCACCAATATATCCCCACTTCCAACTGCTGCTACGCGACTTGTGCGATCCACACTGAGCAAACGAAGTCGTGTCACTGATTTCCTAGCGCGCAATGCAGAACCGCTGAGCATGTTTTCGGACACGTTCGGGCTTCTCTCTCAGCTAGGTTCATGAGCAGACAGTCACCAGTGTTATTTTCATTAACTATGGTTATCCTTCTATTGGAATAATGGGCAGTTTTCTGTATATTGATACTTTGTTAAAATGGATTTTGTCCTCCTGGATCGTCAAAATAGCACACTGTGCGCCTGTGAGAATGGAATTTATTGTAATCTCACCAACTAGGAGTGTGCGTTCCTTATGATGCCGAGGCTGGTGTCCATGCTGCTCGCATATACATCATCTTAGTCCAAAAGCCATCTTAAAGCTAGATTTCCGCAATGCCTTCAATGATGCTGCAGGATGTTAAAAAAGATTTCCCATCGATCTATCATTACGTTTTTCAGTGTTATTCACAACCCAGTGATCTCTTTCTGAGTGATGAAATTATCCCATCTCAACGCAGCGTCCAGCAGGGTGATCCACTTGGTCTGGCCCTTTTTGCTATTACTCTTCAACCTGTCGTAAATTCAATAATCACAGAATTGAACTTGGTATTTGGACGACGGCACCATCGCAGGCGATCCTGATCAAGTTCTTTCAACTTTACTCAGCGTTCCGCAAGATCAGACCGATGTATTTTATGGAAGATTCAACGATGTGGCTCCTGGAATTCGACTTCATCATTTCTTGGTGCCGTAATCTCTACCGAAGCCTTGCAGAGTCTATTGATCGAGATTTCTAAACTTTTCTTTTCTCTGATCTCTGCACAGCACATTCAGCGTTTTATCTCCTTCGTGCATCTTTATCTATCTCCCGCTTAACGTATTTTTTTGCGTTGTTCTGCATATTGGCGGGAAGAAACATTGTTACAGAGGTATGATTGTGTCTTTAAAATTGGCCTCGAATCGATCCTCAACTGCTATCTAAAGTAATAGCGCCTAGCTACAGGCTACTTTGCCCGTTCATGCAGGTGGACTTGGCATTCGTCGGACCATGGTTTTGGCGATTCCGGCTTTCTTAGCGTCGTTCCATGGATCTCGTTGTATTGTTGGGTCTATCCTTCTCCGGGATTTTGCCTTGCCCCCAACTCCGCTATTCACATCTCAGTGGTCTAATTTAATAGGCGTAGATTCTCCCACTTTAGGCGCCAGTAGTTCTCAAGCTACTTGGGATGATCCTATTGTCAAACACACAATCGCTACTTTTACAATCAATCGATTGTCTTGAAGATAAAGCCAGACTTCTGCTTTTCCACCTGAATGTGGTGTTTGGCTCCACGCCTTGCCTTCTCCTCCTCTTGGTCTCCCATTTATCTAACGACAATTTTCGTATTGCTACTGCCCTACGTTCAGGAGCAGACGTCCGTCTGTCTCAACGGGGCCTCCACGGGTGCTGGTACACACATGCGTCACGCCAATGTCAAAGACGTAATTCTTCGAGCTCTCATTTCTGCTGACGTGCCATCGGTGCGTGAACCTTCTGGTTATAGCCGATCGGATACTAGTGCCATGAAAGAGAGGAAGAGCATTATTATGGAACTTCACTTGTGCCGTTACTTTTGCCCTTTCGAATCTTTCTCATTCATCTTTACGAGCTGGCGGCGCGGCTACACGCAGAGAGTTCGAAAAAAATAGAAAATACTGTAACCTACTGGATAAATTCATTTTTGTAGCCATAGCAATCAAGTCAAGTGGTACTTGGGGCACGGAGGGCCTACATTTTATTAAAGAGGTTGGTCATCGTATCAAGCTTGTTTCCGGCAATGTTCGTGCGACCACCTTTCTATTTCAGCGTATCAGCATCGCAGTTCAGCGAGGGAATGTTTGTCCTTGGTACGCTGCCTGCTGGGAAGGAGTTGGAACCTTCTTTGAATGATTGCTTACCTATTTCTGAACTATTTGTTAAGATTTTTTTTTTAATTTAAATAAATTAGTTAATACATTATTTATATATTTACAAGTTAGAACAACAATCAGAAATAAATAAATTAGTTTATAAATGTTTATTTTAACTAAACTGGGTAAAGCAATTTTTTTTTTATTTTATGCACAAAGATTTAAATCAGGATTGTTGTTAAAATTCTGTTAAAACAATGTAATTGTTGGATAATGTTCGATTCGAATGGAATTAATGTTTACGCTAGCAATATGCCGACTTAAAGAGGAAAAACGCAATATAATTTGTGAGCAATATACAGGAAACTATTCGGAAGCAAACCCTAATGAATTGTAGTTAATAAGTGTGGTACTTCAGAAAGTATAAGGAATGTTATGGTCCAAGCACGTAAATACTTGAATGGTAATAGTAATTTTGAGAGCTGCTGTTCAGATATAAATTCAATTGTATATTGTCTGTAACTAGTTGTTTTATGAAAATGCTTGAAATTGAAATTCAACTACTAATTGTTGAAGATAGGCTAATGGTTAGCATATGTTGTGGACAGTGTTCGCATGAAGGTGCATGTACTGGATGTAGATGTCCAACAGAATTCTAAGAAATGAAATTCATGCATGAGTATTTGATAGTTGTGCTACTTACATGTTTAGGATGTTCGCAGCTTGGGTTTGCTGATACTCTCAAGTTTGTTTAGTTGAACTTTCTCTTCTCTTTATTACATATACTAACATTCTAATACGTTATTAAGTTAGTTGGGACGCCAAAATTCCGACCACACGAGAAGCTTTCACCTCGCACTCACTACACCTAAAAATTGCGATATACCTTCAACCTCACGTCGCGACGGTGAGGGAAGATATGTGAGAGTTCCCTTCGCCCTCGCGTGTTTAAACACGTTTGTCTTTATGTAAGAATTTTTTAGGCGTTGCAACGATTGGTGATGTGTTGGTTCCTGTGTGATAGTGGTATAATTCATCCTTATCACTACAACCCTCTTTCATTTACGGCAAATGAGATACCTTCCCTGCATGTTTGCAAACTCTACTTTACTGGTAGTTTTGCAACCACACATAGGCGTTTCTAAATCATCTTGCATCTGTTTGAGATATCCACTTGCACCCAACAGGTTTTGTTGCTCGTTACAGACATGCGCTCATTTTTGTATACTGTTTCTCTCTCTCTCTTACACACATACACATACTATCAGCTTATCCCATAAGTATTGTCATATTTTTGCACCGCGAGGAAAAGAACGATAACTTACCTGGAACACTACCGATAGTCAGGAATAATCTCCATTGGACTCGACAACATGACATCCGTCAACCAGATGTTGAATCCCCCGCTGAAAGAAACCATCGGTTTTGGAGGCAAAGAACTGGGTCACTGTATGTTCGTTGCACGTCATCCTTATTTTGCAGTGTTTTCCAGGAATGGTGGTTTTGCAGGCTGCGAAGAAGACAGTAATCTGTTGATGCAAGATCTGGTTAAAACGCCGGGTAGGGGAGTTTCTTCCAGCCACATTCCTCGATTTTAGCACAGGTCCTTCTTGCTGTGTGTGGGCGCGCGTTATCACCGTCGATGAGCACACCCTTGCGATTAACCAGGGCAGGACATTTCTCCAACAATGCAGTCCGTAGGCGTTCAAGCTGCTGATAGTAGACATCTATATTGATATTACTTGGCAAGAGCTCAAAAGGGATTATCCCACCAAACACTCAACACCACTTTGCAGTGGCGGAGAGTCTGTTTTGACACAGCTCCTGCGCCCCCCCCTTAGGTCTACTGTCGTTTGCGTGTGATGTTATGGTAGAGGACCCACTTCTCATCCCGTCAACATTCTGTCCAGAAATGACTCACGTCGTCGACAGGTGAGCAGGGAGATGCAGATGTCAACTCGCTGCTGCTTCTCTTGAGGCGTTAACGCATGGGGTCCGAGTTTCGACACGTACAGATGATTAACGGTCGAATGGGTGACATGGAGCTCGTTGGCCAGCTGCACAGGTCTCTTCTCGTGACTTATCGGTGATGCTGGTGTCCCCAGACCGAAACCCCTGGCTCTTTCGCACATCCACAGCACCCTGACTATATCCAGCAATGATGTTTCGTGTGGCTGCGCTGGCTGGATGGATGTCCCTGGTGAAATTCATACAGCATACATGACGTATGTGTTCCTCCGACACTACTGTGATCAAACACAAGGCACACTTCCAAAACGTGGGAGACAGTTCTTCTACACACCGCTGCTCAATCAAGTGCCCTATGACTCAGCTATAGCACGTGCAGACTACTACACTATTCGGTCGTCAGATGGAGTCATTACAGCAGTCGGTCATCACACATACATTACTTCTGGGATAAGCTGATATTTACATTTGAAATACAAAAGTATCAAATGCAACCATAGATAACAGTTCTACAGAGAAAAGTGCCACTTGAAACATATCAACATAATTTTTTTTTCTAACAGAATAAATTTGAAAACCAAACTGATGACTATACAGTATACAGAGAATAATGCGGAGTATACGTTAATAGCAATTTACTTTCTTTTGAAACTAAGCAAACAAATTAAGAGAATATTCGATTTTGTAAGAAGTTCGAAATTCAATTTCTTCTGTGCTTCTGCTGTACTTTGGTCAAGGACTAATAGCCGGTGACCTTGAAGAACTGAAAAGGACTATGGTAACCAATGAGAGGCACAAATTTTTGGGTCATTGAGTCTGTTGGGAAGCAGCAGATGGAGTTCATTTTTCTTGAAGCGATGGAAGTGTGTGTCAGCAACATTGTTGCAAGGTTTCACGAACATTAGCAACAACAACAACGGAGTTGCAGTTTGTCACAGTGAGCTAAAACTGCCAAGCGTAGATGCAGAAAGTTGTAGCGTCTATATAGCATGCCAGATCTTCACAACTCACGCAAGTTCTGGGGAAACAATAATTTTATAAGACGAAAACACTAACAAAAAACGAAGCCCTCCGATTGCGTCTGGAGATATTGGATCTTTCTTGTGCAAAACTCACCCGCCATAAGTCTGTGGACAAATTATAGTTTCAATAACTCGTTCGCTTCTCTTTCTAAAGCAATACTCGTATCATGTACGCTCCCCCCCCCCCTCCTATTTCAGTCACCTTTGCCACATAGTTCTTTTCCTTTTACAGTTAAATACATCTCAATAAAAATTACAGGACCAAGTACAAAAATTCCGGAGTTTCATCGTACTCCAGTACTTCGTACTTTTACGACAAGAAGTCTCGACTAATGTTCAACCATCTTTCTAAGTATATAGAAAATGAGTGACAGAAAAAAGTAAGAAAGTGCTAAAAGAAGACGAGAAACTTTTCAGCTGCACTGTTCTTACAGCAGAACTTTCTTTCTTACTTCTGTCACTTTCTTCTTTCATTATCATTTTCTATATATTTATTTATTTAATATTAGTTTCGTGTGCCCACCATTCACATCCATGGAATTCATAGATTGGTGTAGAAGATATAATATACAAGTAGTTAGAACACCTCCGTATCACCCAGAGAGTAATGGGTTAGCGAGAAGGGCAGTAAGAGAAGTGAAGCATATGATGAATAAACAAATCAACCCATACCAGCAAATAAATTGGAAGGAAACAATAAAGGAAATACAGAGATATTCGGTTTCCGGGTTCTGAAACATTGCATGGTAGATCTGCACAAATCGTGTATAATTTTGATCCGAGAACAAGCGTGAATAGTTGGTACAAACAAGCCACAACGAAAGAGCAACAATCGTGAAAGAAAGATAAGAATGAGGTAATGGGAGACTTGACAAATGGAGCATGGATATAAGAAAGAAATATCCCTAATAAATGGCCGAAATTTATAAAAGCTGAAGTAGTGAAAAAGAGTTGGGTCCAATCTATGGGAGATATCCATAGATGGTAAGCTGAGAGTGATACATAAAGATCAAATGGGAATACAAAAACCTAAACTGGAAAATGTGAAGATCAATAAGGACAATTAACTGGTGGGATATTTCCAAGGGTGTAGAGAAGCCCAAAGCTCCGGTTACAGGAGATCACAACGAGAAAGGCAACCTCAAAGGTATTTTCCATGCGAAGGTCGTTGAATTAAGGACTCGATACAAAGGATTGTTTGCGGTAATTCGTTTATGTTAGCGTATATGAGGATACATTATGACAAAAACTTGTGTGGAAAGATTTACTTACTATTTGTCGATTGAAGAATATTAATGTCATTTATGTTTTGAATGTAACTGTGATATTGGGGTAATAATGTGTTTGCAGTGATACTGTTGCAAGACATTAAGAGGATAATAATGATGCAGAAATCAACAGTAAGATAGGGTGCTGTTATTGCGGCAATGCAGGTTATCTTTTTGGAAGTGTTGGAGAACAGCTTCAGCAGTATCTTATACCTGGATTTGGAAAGTTGTTTCCAAATCTGAATAAGTTGTTTCTTTTTTTTAAATTCAGGATGGAACTTGTTTAATGGTTAATTGTAGCAGGTTTTTCAAGTGAATGCTCACAAACACTTATGCTGAGAATCAAGCACTTTGAGAGAATAAAGGTAAACTTGATAAATGATATGTCGAATATGAAAGGATATATCGTGTATTATGACGAAATATGCATTATATGTGTATGGTAACAATGTACACAAAGTATTGTCAGCATCACGGTGTTAGTTCATGGTATATGAGAATATGCACTATTTACGATTCTGATATGTTCGTATGTTAGCCCAAAATATGATTAATCTAATGACGAGCACATTTTTATATAAGAGTAACTTCAAAGAATAAAGGGCATTATCATTTCAAGTTTATTGAGTCATTTGTTGTTGATGTTATTACTTGCTTAGCAATCTTATATTTCAATTGGATAATATACCCACGCGCGGCAATTCAGTATATTAACATGATGAAGAGTATAAGGCTGTACTTCAAAATATTTGGGTATCTACATAAATAATTCACAAAATATACAGAAGACTTGATGCAACGTTTCATAAATTTTAAAATACAGTCTTTGGCGCTACCGTGAAACTAATTTCAATCTATTTACGATCTCAGACTTTGGCACCAAACCCAAACATATTGTTACAAATTATTCAGGTAAAACAGGATTTTTGTATGTGGTCGGTTAAGTTTTAAGTATAGCTAATTAACACCATAAAACTCTCACTAGGGAGAATTAGTGACCATCACCACATTTACGAAGTAATAATGGAAAGTTGTTAGAGATCCTGAGGTTGGCAACAGTAGAACACTCCTTAGAACTGCTGAAGGAGCTTAGTATTATTACCGGTAAACTAATTTCGAAGTAAACACGAGAGAAAAAACAGAGATAGACAATCAGAATGGCGCTATGATGATAGAAATCAAGCTGAAGGAAAAGACAGGATTACCATATATCATTAGAACTGAGGCAGTGTACGCAGTGGCGATTTCTGTGCGTAGAAATATATGATCTTCCTGCAGTCAAAGAATATATACCTTTTTTTTTCTCGTGGAAAAAAAAATTGAGTAGAGAATCTAGTCAAATAAATGCGCAGATGGCAACTGTGGAACGAAATTTCCCACCTAGAACTTGAAATATCTTGCGCGCAACTTCGTTTCTTTCCCTTCCGTTCTTAGTATGAGATTTTTTTTTATTCTTCCTCGAAATATAATTTGCACCTTCGCTACGCCCACGCGCAAAGAGATATATGTGACGAAAACAATATCAAACGAGGAACATTTTCACATTACATACTTGCAGATCAGCAATGATAGTAAGATACATTCAACCCTGAGCAATGACGTCTCCCGATCAACACAAATCTGAAGAAAAAAAAAAGACGACGACGGGGTCATGATCTTAGAGAACATCATCTCGACTTTTACTTTAGTGGAATTAAAGGAAAATTCCAGAAGAAAAAAATGTTAATTATCAGGTTAACTATAATGCATTCTGAGCAGGATTTATCCACTTCATATCAAATCCTCCATGGTCTGGTTATTACAGGCGATCGTCATTGGGAGGCACGATCACAGGTTTGGGATTTTCCTGTTTCACTAGATAAATGTTGAAGTGTTGCACATAGACAAAAAAAGGTTCGAGACCGGCCACTTTCTTCTTGTTCTTTCTCATTCAACCAAAAGTATAAAATATTCACGACATTGCCCTAAGACTTAAGCTGATGTAAAACGCAGTTGATGTTTGAATCAACTTCACGACCCGATTGCAGATGTATGCTAATGTGACAAACTTAAAGCAAAGGACACACAGCGCAGACTAACGATATATTTTTTTTCCAGGGGCTGGCAACAACTTGGGTACAGGTACAAGTGGTGACATGGCAGTGTAACAGCCTAGTTGCTGTTCCATTTTTTTTATTTTTCTTCCCCTTTTATTTCTTTGTAATGTTCGGTTTCCTTTCGTGCTCTCCTTAGATTTTTCTCTTTGGTTTTAGTCACGCTTTGGGCGTGTTTCGTTTTATTTTCGCTTTTGTTTTCAGTCTGTATCTATTCAGGTTTTCGTTAGTCACGAAGCACTGACTTGGATTTAGTGCTTTATTTTGATTGGATCCTAGTCAATGCTTGGCTCCGTGTTTCTTGCGGATTGGTGTGAATCAGCATTCTTCTCCGTTTGATGAAAGAACTGTTCTCCCCGCCATGTTAGTTTCAGTTCCATTTTTACCGACCCAAAGGATGGATGTGTGGGCTTTGTCATTTGTTTTTCCAGAGCCCTACCTACAATTGGTAAATATATACGCTAAATTTAGTAAATCGAAGAATATTCCGATACTATTTCGTCCATTCCGATGGAATATATTTATGGTTATTACAAGAACAATAGTTGATACAAGTGCTACCGAGACTTTTCAGCGACAACTTTATTTCGAAATTTTCACGTCATTAAAATTATTATTTTGGTTTTGAGATTATTTGTCTAAATGGGTATTATGTTCTAAATTCAGTATGTGGCCATTAACCGAATTCCTACATATTAAGTATCGGGTCGTTAGATTCTAATAATCAAATGCCACCTTTTAGTCTCCCAGTTTCAAATTATATTTAAAATTCCCGGTTAGCAATGTTAACAGCTACCATACATCACCGCTATTAGTCAAATTAACGACAATGTTTGTTCCACCACTATTATGTACAGCTTTTTGATAATTTTGACTTTAATTGTAATTTTAAAACCTCGAAATTATTATTTAATATTGGTTTCAACTACAGCCACTATTCTCCGTTTAATTGTCACATTCATAACATTATTATTGCACATTTCAAGATTTATTTAGAGAGTCATTTGTATAATGTAGTAATCATGTCATGACTACTATAAGGTTTCTTTCGTCAAGGTATGTTTTGTATAATAACTAATTTCTGTATGAAATAATGTGGTAAAACCTTTTCTAAATTGAATAGCAATGATTTTGGACTATCTCGAGAAGAGTTCAGTAAAATGTATTAATTATTATAGAAATTATGAACATTTATATCTGCAAAACCAACTTTCGTTTTCGCTTAATTCACAATGTGTAAAAAAATAGAAGATACAAATTTATTTGATTTCGACAGCACAATCTTAATTCTGTTCTCATTTTAATAAAATTATTACTTCCGAAAGCTAATATTGTGAAAAATCCGATGAATCTTTCTATTTCTTCGAACATCTTGAGTTTCTTTTCAATGAACATAGTCTCCTCTCAGTTAACTAAGTATTACGTAATGCATTAGTTGAGTATCCATATACAGTGTGTGATATTGTGTGTGTTGTGCAGTGATTTATTTAACCTTTACCATGATATTCATCTGAATTTAACTACGAATAATTAAGTGAAGTTTGAAAGCAATTAATATTAATTATTTCTCTGTTTCGGTTATCCTAGTGTTTTAATTAGATTAGATTTGGTTCATAAATCTGTAGGCCAGTGGTAGGATTCTTTCGTCAGCTGTGATGTGAAAACTTGGGAAAAGAACTATATATTAAATTCTGCAGATACAGCGTTACGATACATGAAGTGACTCCAGTATGTGATGTGTGTGAATAGATTATTTGCATTTGCGTTATGACACGACGTTTAGGTTGAGTTGCGACCGCCGTTCGTTGTGTTCGTCGTCTTTATTTCAGGAATTGCGATTCCAGACTACAGGTGTGGACTCTACTAAGGTAAAGGTAAGACATGGTCTTTTGCCACCCTGTAGACTTCGAAGTGAGTAAAGATGCAGTATGAGTCACACATGAATTGTTATGCGTATCATAGTATGAAATTATTCCCAAGTATGGATTTTCGTTTTCTTAGACTATCGCTAATCTGAACCAGCTGGTACTTCAGAGTATGAACCGAAAAAGATTGGAGGTGTCGCCTTATCGGTATTCCTCCCTCGTACTAATTTACTGTCTTTTAGCAGCAATCACAAAGATCTGGAATATTCTTTCCCAGATCATCATAAATCTGGAAGACATTTCTCGTCTGGGATGTAGAAAATGTTTGGAGCTAGAGTTTAGTTAGATGCGTTGCGTGGGTACTCTAGACTCCTGGCGACCCTATTTATATTCCTGGATGGTTTGGGTGCGTGTTACAGTTTGACTTCACCCAACCAGGAATGTTGATCTTGGGTGTGTTGCAGCAGGTGTCAGTGTGAGTGACTGCGCATTTGTAATTGAAGATCATCTTACCAAGAACTATTTGGTTTCTTTAGTAATGCGAAGAAACAATTGATATTAATTGTTAAAGGGATATTAAAAGGGTTCACTTCCCTTACCAGGTTTGATTCAGTGTAAGAAGCAATGGGGTAAAACAGTGAAAGTTAGTTTTCATGTTTCAAAACACCAAGAAATATCGTGGTTGTACAAAATTGTACTGTTGGTCTTGTGTATTGTTTTTTTTTTAAAAAAAAAGTGAACAGCAAATTTCTGCTGCGATCACTCTTTAAAGAATTTGAAAAAAATCGGAGACGAACATCGAAATTTGCTTAAGAAGAGCCTACAAAGAATCGACAGAACAACATAATGCCACAGTGAAAAGTAATTGGTATGTAATGGGATGTTTAATAGATGCAGTGTGTTTTTTGGCACTTCAAGAACTGCTGTTTCCTGGCCATAATGAGGGGAGGGGGAGGATTCCAGCAACGAAGGGAATTATAGGGAGTTTGTAGACGTGATTGCGGAGAGAGATTCTTACTTACAAACCAATCTTAAAAGCTGTACGGTTTTTATCTGGCCAAACTTGTATGATTCAAAATGATTTAACTGAAGCTTGTGCTGAACATCTCATGCAGTACAATTTGTTGAGATTATTGTTGATGAAACGACATACATTTCAAAGAAATCACAGTTATGAGTGGTGTTTAGATATATTGATTCTAAAGCTAAAGTTCAGGAAAGATTTATAAGATTTCTCGACATAAGCGCCGATCGCATTGCCGAGCGAATATTAAGTTATTTTTGAACATCTAAAAGAATTACACTGCGGTAATACATTAATTGCGCAAATATATGACGGTGCATCCGTCAATACAGGGCAGTATAATGGTGTAGCCGCCACAGGCATTACGAGGTATTAACTATTTGTTACACCCACAAGCTAAACTTAGTACTACAAGACTCTGCGAAAAATATTTCATCATAAAAAAAGTAATTGGGCTTCGCATCTTACTTTTCGAGATCATCGAAAAGAACTCATGCCCTTGATGATATAGTAAATGCGCGTTTCTCATCAACAAGATGGCTATATAATAACAGACTTCTTGAATTTTTTTAAAAAAAATTTCATCTAGTGCTTCCAAAGGCAGAAACACATTTAAAAACGAACAAACAAAACTTTCGACTTTTTTTTTTTCGAACAAAAAAGTCGAAGAAACAATAACTTCATCAAATGCGTGGTAATTTAGACATCTTTTGGGCTAAGATGGCAGTTATTTCCAGGAGAGTGAACAATTCCATAGAAAGAGGCGACAAATCGAAAACATGGGCGATGATACAAAAGGATCGTCTCGTCGTCGCTACTTCGAAATAGTGGATAACATTCTGGTGCATATTGAGAGGAAATTTACGGATTTACATTGTTTACGATTTTCCAAAACATTATCTACAGGCTCGTAAACTCGCCATATGCCCAACACTTCGATTTCGAGGGATGTACTTCAGAATTATCGAATATTTGGCTTCGAACTCTTGAAATTTGATTCTATCATAAAGTTCAATGACTACTTAGTATCTAATGGGTTAGGTGAGACTTCCCCGGAAACTTCGGTACTCATGAATTATGACAATTCCTGCTACAAGTGCTTCAGCAGAAAGGAGTTTCTCTGCACTGAAATGCATCAAAACTTTATGTCGTAATTCAACGAAACAGGATCGGCTAAATTCAATAGAGAAAGAACTTTTTTAAACGATGCTGTTGTTGATATTTTCACCTCCAAGGAGGAAAGAAGAATTCAACTTAAATTCAAATAGGAGATACGTAAGTTTCAACTTGTTTTTGTTACATAATCATATTATTGATATAAAAAAATAATCTGTGTTAATTGTAAAATAATTTCAGTATTTTGATCACTGTAGTACCAATTCCTTAGTATCACAAAGGAAACGAGTGGTAGAGAACGATCTTCCCGAACGCAATATTCTTGAATCAAAGTTGCTGTTCTGGAATACTTTAGTGAAGTCGGTGAAGGTTCGGAGAGGCCACTTTCGGGCGAGTAACATCGTATATTTGTGCACATGCACTCTGCCTCCGATTCTAGCCTGAGTGTAGTTTAGCCACGTTAATAGAAGGTTAATCCTAAGGAGTTAATTCTTCAATTGCAAAGAAAGGCAACTCAACTAGAGGATGGAGGGGTGGGTGGGTGGCGTGCGTATCAGGACATCGTTGATTTGGACTAACTTATACTTCCTACACTTTATAAAGAACTAGGAATCGCCACTGAGAGTACGTGTAATGTTTCTAAGTTGAAGCTGGGAAGTTAGGGCAATAAGTAATGCGAATGAAGAGTCGAATTGATCTTCTCTAAGTCAAGACCGTTCGCCTCGAGACTATTCGTAACAGTGTGTGTGGGGAGTCTGAATAGTTCAAGTAGGTCTAAGATAGACATTCATGTATCTTTCGCTCTGATTGTAGTTTCTTTCGTATTTGGAATAGAAATAATGTTATAAATTTTCACAAGCGGTAGTAGCAGAAACAGTTATGTAATGGGTTAATAAAGTTATCGTTGATTGAACAAACTTGTATTCACGAATATGTCCACTGATCTCGCTGAAATCTTTCCCATTTTAGCCTTACTGTCTTGTTGAGCAATGTAACATTATCTGGCTCTCAAGGTTTTGTCTTGAAAATGACATTATTGTAAGCTTGAATTTACTCAATTGCATATGGGACTTCTTCCCTCCTAGAATCAGATTATCGCTGCGTAATTTATTGAAACTTTGAGTATATCTTTACTATTACAATGAGAACTGAATATGCGTTACTTTATACTGTAGTTTTTGTAAAAGTATTGAGATCAATCAGATTCCCTTTCTGTAACAAATTGCTTCATAGTACATTTCGTGATGGATATCCCACTAAGCCCTTTCGATCTTGAGATGCTTAAACACAGAAGGTCTTCTATTAGTAGGTAACAAAATGATACTTCGCTGAATAAACGTATCACATGAAGGGAAAAGTTCACTGATGATTCTTCTTCAATTTGTTTTCTAAACTTGTGTTCTGAACTTTATTCTCTGTAAGAATGCATTTTTGTGAAAATAAAATCCTCTTTCATGAGGAAATACACTGAAAAATAATTTACAGAAAGGAAAAAAAACAATTACAAGAGGCATACATTCATTATGCTACGTACCTTTTTTTCTTTTTTTAAAAAATCAAAAGCCTATCTATACAATATAATTTACTGGCTTCAACATATCAGAATCATTATCATCTTTATTGATTCTCTTCTGTACATTATTCTTGTGTCTGAAACTACAGTTATAATACACCTGAGGAGAAACAGGGAAATGTGCTTAATTACACGTTACTTGTTTTGTATTAAAGAGAAGGAAGTGTCTAAACAGAAAATAATTTGCCAATGTGACGATACATACTCAAGAACATAATTTAAACAAACTCACTTAGCAAATGCACATACTTCAAAACCATCCATTTCTTTTGGCATTTAGGATATATCATGCAGGTTATATTACAGATTTTAACGTTACATCGTGTGTATATGTATATATTTATATTTATTTATAAAGTATAATATTTCTAGGCGATTGTTATTCAACTTTCCCTTGAATATTTTGGTCTGTTGTGTACTATGGACATTACAACACTGGAATAATTAGCTTGCACAAAGTAGGCCACTCTGTAATAACTTTCATAATGTATATAGATATATATATATATATTTATTTTACATATGTACTCTTTGCTGAAAAATAGTCCAATCGATCACTATTTAAAAACGCAGCCACTTCTAACGCTTCAAACAGGACCCAATCGTAGCCATTATTTCCTTTCATATATATATTTTTTAACGAGGAGCATTTGTCATATAAAATAAAACTTATTTAATTTATCGCTCTCTTTTCGTTTATTTCTTAAATCAATCTAACAGCATTCGTTTCCCGACAATCTTCAACCATTGAACTACATTCTCCTGTACGATAACAGGAACAAACATGTAATTTATTCTCTGGGTAAAACATTTTAAAAACAGGTTTCTGGGATTACATTGCAACAAACATGACATAATAAACTAGTGGTTACTAAATCTGTCAGTGACATTTTGAATAGTATATACATATTATTTATACCTATATAATCTTAGTCCATAACGAGAAATATTTCTTGAGTATATGCCAAGGCTTACAACAAAACTAAGGCATTATATACTTTCAGCTGTATCCGTTGTGTAGAAAATTACACGTGTCTAATAATAATAATAATTACTACTGTGTTTTCTTTAGTTGTTCAACGTTAGAAGTGCTTTATTTCGGTAAAAGCTACTATATTTGATTAATTCTCTCTCTTGCTTTAATCTTCTTTTGTTTCAAAGTTTTCTAATGCCAGTTTTGTTTTCCCAAGCCTTTATGAAAATCATAATTTAGGACTTCAACTATTTGATAAACAGGTGATTCTAAAACCACCGAATTTTAACATACAGCAATTTATTTACATTTGGCAATAAAAGATTGAAATAATCAGCATGCACAAAGACATTTGTCGTTACCGGATGTATTTCATGAGTTAAAATAGCGTATAAAATTGATATCGCAACAAAACTTTGCACGGCAGTATTCACATATATATATATAAATATATATTCAAATATATCAGAAAATAAAGAAGAAAGTCAAGCAGAAGCATCTCAAATTCAATAATATCTACAATATTCTTGCAAACAAAAAGTGTCTATCTGAAAAACTAACTTTTTGATGTTTCCTTTTATATATATATATAATATATATATATATATTTGTAGAGCTGGGAGGAGGAGGAGGGAAGATGCCATGAAGATGCACGAGGTCCACCTTGTATCAACAGTGCCTGGCACATTTTACACAATCAAGTATCACAACAATATGAAAATCTTACAGATTTCAATGAGGTTCTGCATGCCACATCGGGCAGCTAATTTACACATCTCAGCACTATTCATCGCATCACTTTCATGCTGGCTGCTTTGCTCCGTAGTTCACATATGCTCTCTTCTAGGAGGCAAGAGACACTATGCAATGATATGCCAGAAGTAACTGTTACTACAGTAATTTGGTCACATGACTGGCACTAACCAATCAGGTTGTCACTATAACTTCTATTATTCCTTTTGAGGACATCACATTACAATATACAACACGATGTCGAGCAGCAGGTACTTCCACCACCCTTGCTTTTCTGTCGCTGATCTGGAATAAACAAAATTATTCAATTAGTGATAAATTGTAACTAGTGACATGAATGACGCCGAATAATACTCACTAATTAATTACAATGTAAACAAAGATTTTTTTTAAGCATGCTACTCACAACTAAAGGAAACTCACAGAATGTCAATTTCATGTACACACGGTCTTATGTATTAATATCACTTCAAAGATGACAGCTGAAATATAATAATACATTGATCATATACGTGGTTTAGTAGATACATATTTGTTAACTTAAAATTCATGGCTACACAGTCGAATAGTTAAATCAATTAAATGCAAGGCAATGTAAATGGGGAAAGAAAAACATCTATAAACTCTGTGTAGAAGTGATGCTGCTGATTAAAACATACACACTGAAACGTGCTTTGTGAGCACCCATATTTCTAGAAAAATCATTCACAGGATACAAAGGTTACTTTCAGATAAAAATCAAAACTCAGGAGTGTAGGAGAGAAATTGTAACTGGGAAGAAGAAATGCATTAATGTGGCAAAATGTTGCCTATCAGAAGTGAACCTGAAAAGGCCGCCAACTCATAATCTAGTGTCGGGTCTTTCCGAACATTTACGATCAGATCATCATCATAAGGGCAATTCATAATTCCACAAATGAACGGTCAGAAAAAAAAAGTAAATCAATTTTCTGGCTTAATCGAGTTAGTGGGTTAATTCGATTCAGTATAGAGAGGCTTCTCGCAGGAATATGAAATGGGAAAAAATGCCGGTTGGTTAGGAGTTATTTGCGCTCAAATTTGTGTTGTACTTGGAAAATAATAATAAATAACGAATTTTTGGATTCAATTTTAGTTTTATTTTATTTAGACGTATATTGGATTACCTGGTTTTTCCTCGGACCCTTCATATATTATCGATCGGCCCGCTATGGAAAAGTGTTTAATTTTTAAAAATGAAACTTGAATTAAACACAGATACGGGAAATTTACGTAAAGCATGGGCTCACTTCATAGAAAAAATACTTAAGGGCAAACCATAACATCTTTTACAACTTTAAAAGCCATCTTTGTCATAATACTTGTGGGTCCATACCATGCCAAATCATCACAGCTTCAAACCCGACCATCTCAGATTTGTACGAAAATTGGTAGGATGGTAGATGACATATAGTAATGTACATCCCTGAGATGCACAGTATTCATAAAGCAGCGTTGCCAACGAAGAAAACAAACATGGTTAACAACAAAAAAATCATAACTTGGCTTCTACTTGTGGTAGAACATTCATCTTAGACTTATTTTGAAGCTAAGGAAAGTCTCCACAATTAATATATATATATATGAGCTCCTGCGTAGCCTAGTCGGTAGCGCGCTCGACTTCAGTGCGAGCGGTCCCGGGTTCGATTCCCGGTTGGGGCTAAAAAAATTTCGGTGTTGACCCAGCATCGTGAGGACAATTGGGGAGCTGCTGTGAATAAAATACAGTGGCGATCACAGTGAGAGCTTCGGCTCTCCTCTCCCAACCCGTCTGGTCAGCGTGGGAGCAGTAGACCAACTCCTTCCTTCGGGAAGAGGTCTCATCCACTAGTGGATTGAATATGGCTGTGATTTATTATTTTTATATATATATATATATATATATATATATATATATATTGTTTTCATGGTCACATGATGTAAACTTAGTCCTTGAATATCTAAAAAAGTGTATCTTCAATGTTTTCTAAGAATATTGTATAGTTAAATGGTACAAGTTTCATCTTGGGGTGACTTTCGGAACAGGAGTAAAACGAAATATTAAATATGGACTTAAACCCCTCTTGCACTAACCATGCTTAGTGGCAAGTTCAGAGATGTCTAAAAGTCTCTCACTCGCCTTGTAGTTCCCGTCTGGCTATACAGATTGCGTGGTAATCCAATAGTACAAGGGGCTGGTACAATTTAGCGAACATATACTTCTGTGAGTAGCAGAGTGTTTCTTTCATCTTATACTATGTTCCTTCTTTCATTCTCTTCCTCTTGATCGGTGATACTCGAACACTACTTAAACAGTTCTTCGATAACTGGAAAGCTGATGCTGTCCTGTATGTTGCCACACCTGTGTCACTTCCCTCATCATATGCCATGTTTGGATCTTCCTCAGAAGTAACAGAATTCCCCTCAATTTGTTTCCTACTAACTACCTAACTCTATAGCTTACGGGACTCGCAAGTTCATCGCCGCAGTAATAAATGTTCGCCACTGGATTCTAAGCTGGGCATGATCAGTTCAATAAAGCGGTTTCAGTCATCCACGGTTACACGTTTCTTAGTGTTCCCTACTGCCGAGGTGTCCTTTCATATCAAACGAGTTGCAGCACTGTGCCTCAATGTATTTCGTATGCACATTGTCTCACACACATTTCTCAAATTATTCTACTCACCTTTTTGTTCAATAAAATCGAAACAGGCTTTGCATCGGAGATCTGAAGGCTACACGGTATGTAAATAAATAAATATATATATATATATATATATAAATCGACCCTCCTGAGTCGATTTCGCTCCACCAGGAGGGACAGGAAGTAGAGAGAAGGTAAAGAAAGGCGGTTCATTTCAGGAATCCCCTCCCGAAAGTTTTCTTTGAAGATAAAGGAGGAAAGAAAGACGGAGCATGTGTACAGCAAAAGAAATTGTAGCTTTCTTCCATCTTTCAGCAAAGAAAAAAAGAAACAAAGAAAAAAAGAAACAAAAAAAAAACATCACCAGGAGTCATGAAATCGACCCTCCTCAATTTTACCTTCTATCTTCATGAAATCGACCCTCCTGACTCCTGATCCAACTCGATCACCTGCTGTGAGTCTATCTTCTCCTGGCGTCGACCCTCCTGAGTAAGCTACCTTTTTCTCCGAAGTCCCTTTTCACTAGTCTGAATTTTCTTTCTTTTACTCAGGAGGGCCGGTACAGAAAAGAAATAAAAAGAATAAAGGGAAGTTGAGGGTCGATTTCATGAAGATAGAAGGTAATATATATATATATATATGTATGTATTATCCATCCTAAACTATTTCTGAGGTTAAAAATGACTACAGATTTAGCTAAAGTACATTGTACATGTACTTTTCTTATGGCTAACCAAGAAATTTTTACTTGAAGTTTTAAACTTCACCTGCAACCCGTAAATAACAAGGTTGTTCTGAAAGTGGTGACATTGAAAATATTTTATTATTTAAGTCAGGAGAATTAACGTTTTACCTACACTTTTTAAGATATATACATACATAAATTTTAAATTCAGACTGTAATTTTAAATTAACTTACCGGAAAGGTCTTTCTTATACATATAGACACATAAGTAACACTGAAAAGAATAGTTTTTTTTTAAACAAACAATTGACTGAATGCAGAGACAAGTAACAATAAAAAATTAGTGTTTCCCGACAATTCAACACATGGGTACATCTGTGCTGCATCTTCAGTGCTACAAACTGAAAAACATGTAGCTTGAAATGCAAATTAGAATACACAATCAGATTTATATGGCCTTCAGAAATAGTAATTGTAGTTATATGCCTTTACTATTACAATATCAAATAATAAAATATTCTCTATGCTTTAACTCGGAAAGGTGAAAATCGGAAAAATTTATATCACCGACAAAATCAGAACGGGTGGCAATCCTGCTACTCACAGAAGTATGTGTCCACAGAAATTGTGTCAGCCCCGTGTACTACTGGTTTATCACACAGTATCTACAGCCAGACGGGAACTACAAGGCGAGTGTCTCTGAACTTCTCATTAACAATGTTTAGTGTAAGAAGGGTTTACGTACATACTTAATATTTCTTTTTACTCCTTTTCTCAAAACCATCTCAAAATGAAACTTACAATAAAGATAGATTGCATTTAACTATATAATATACTTTATTCCTTAAAAAAAAAAAAAAACTTTTTTAGACATCCAAGCCAAAGTTTAAATGCGACCATGAAACGAAAAAAAAAAAAATCTGTATTTTTCTGTAATAGTATTTTTGTTTCTCGAAACTATGTTTCGTTACGCTTACCTTCAACATGGTACACCATTCTCGCTGCCAATCATATCGTCTAACAAAATAGCGATTAAAAACACAAGTTTCGCCAAGTGATGTATTAGCTTCCTCAGGTGAAAAAAAAAGATAGGTTAAAAAGTTGAGCAGATAAAAGACGATGTCGGCAGATATGGCCTTAAACATTTTTTTATTTCACCTGGAAAGAAAACTGACAAAGGCCATATCTGCGGACGGCTTCTTTTATTCTCTCAATTTTTTAACCTACTTTTTTTCACCTGAGTAAGCCAATGCATCATTTGGCAAAACTTGTATTTTTAATCGCCATTTTGTTAGACGATACGATTCAGCGAGGATAGTGTACTATGTTGAAGGTAAGCGTATGATTTGGTCCTCTGGATGTAAACTTACATTTGATCATATGTTTCGTTAGCTTCGAAACAAGCCCAAGATGAATGTTTTACCACAATTAGAAGCCAAGTCACGATTTTTTTGTTGTTAATCATGTACGGCTGTACGCATATTTTTTACGTTTTTTCTCGTCCTGGCAACCCTGCTTTATGAAAACCGTGTATCACTGAGGGCTAATATATATATATATATATCCAGCATCGTGAGAACAATTGGGGAGCTGCTGTGAATAAAAGACAGTGGCGATCACAGTGAGCTTCGGCTTTCCTCTCCCAACCCGTCTGGTCAGCGTGGGAGCAGTAGACCAACTCCTCCCTTCGGGGAGAGGCCTCATCCACTAGTGGATTGAATATGGCTGTGATTTATTGTTTATTATATATATATATAACTGTGTCATCTACTACCATCCTACGAATTTTCGTGCAAATCTAAGATGATCGGGTTGAGAAGTCCCTTTTTTGTGATGATCTGGCGTGGAACTGCCCTTATGTAACGAAGTAACTCCAAATTTCAACCTTCTTTTCCATATTTTTATTTTGTACATTATAAATTCCTCAGTCTATGTAAATTTTCGAAAAACATGTACATAAAATTATCCACGTACATATTTACCAACAAGTTAAAGATTCTACAAAATTACAATTATTGTAACTCACCTTAAAGTACGGTTAGATTATGTCCTCTATTTATTTCAATTCAAACTGTCAAGGCCTTTTGGGGTGACTCTCGCATCGTCTTCACGCCGTCTTAGAGATGTAATTAATGTGTGTACGTTGTTTTATGTGAAATTTGATTGTTTATAAAATTTAATAAATTGTATGTGTAAGTAATTTTTCTTACGAAAGGACTATAAAAAAAGGCGTAAGTAAATACATTGTTTTCACAAATCCAGTTAGATGAATTAACTGTTTCAGATTATTCTATTTTAATATTTCGAAGGTATTTTATACAAATAAACGACTTTTGCATCATAAAATATTTGCCTTTACATAAATTAATTTTCATCCTCGTAATACCATTAACTGAAACGACTTACTAAATAATTAAGGAACATTTCAAAACTAACGTTAGCCGGGAGAGAAATACCGTCCAAAGGAAATACTACACACGTGTAAAAAACGGACCCAATTACATATACTCAAAGAATGAACTAACATTCTGATACAAGTGAATACAATATAACTAAAGAAATATCGATTATAATAGAATACACGATCAAAAATATCCATCGATTCTATTCGTATGTATCTTTCAAGATCCTGGAAACTATAGAGAACTATACGCTATTAACTACGTTCTCACAGTACTCATGCTGTATATCATTAACACTACATTGTTAATCATTCGTAATTAAATTTGCTAATAACTTTCCCGTAACAAGCTTAATATGAAATTTGTGCTAAAGTTTACATTCGCTTACTTAAACGTTTTGGAGTACTTTAATTAATAAACTCTTACCGTGAACTTGATGCAGTTTCTTCGCTATCTTCGAATCGTCTAAAAAAATGGCGATTACAAAAACAAGTTTCGCCAACCTATACATCAGGTGAAAAAAAAAGTATTTTAAAATACTGTGGGAATAAACGAAGCCATCCACAAAGATAGCCTTTGTCAGTGCTCCTTGCAGGCGAAATAAAAAAAATGCAACATTCTTTTATTTCACCTACAAGGAGCACTGACAAAGGCCATCTTTGCGGATGGTTTCATTTATTCTCACAGTATTTTACCATACTCTTTTTTTCACCTGATGAAGCCAATGTATTGGTTGTCGAAACTTATGTGTGTAATAGCCACTTTGATAGACGATTCGATGGCAGCGAGGAAAGTGTACTAAGTTGAAGGTAAGCTTATAATTTGGTCCTCGCCACGTAAACTTGCATTTAATAATCAACTCTTGGTTCAATTTCTGTTGTTTTTTTTCTTGTTCTTTAGTTTAATATTGCATTTTACTATCAGCAATTTCCAAAAACAGATGATGACTTAGGGTTTCAGGATCTTTCCTAAGTCACAACACGCAAATGTTAACTAGGAAACAAGGCCCTGGTGATTACTTGAAACATCCTTGCTCCAACCTATCCCGACCTAAGCCTGTGATGCTTAAAGGTCGTAAATAAATTCATCAAAAACTTGTCTTGCTATTCCACGTTCTCGAACATCGTAATGTGCTGTCAAATAATAGTGATTACGATAAATACATGAACCACACGAGAATTCGTTAAAAACAATCTGTTGATAGGCCTCTTCATTTTCTTGCTACGTAGCACTTCGTCGTGGAGAGGTTGTATGTTAATGAGCCATAGTAAATTACAGTTAAGATTCATTTTCCTGTATCCTCTTATTTACGTTTACTATGCTTTACTACTCGTAGCTGAATAATAGTACCTTTTCACTCTTCAATTCTTTATTTATATAAATACAAACTCCAAAGCATGACTTTAAAAAAAATAGAATTGCGCACAAGCCTACATTCATGTGTATACACAAATATCCACAAACGTTGACTCCAAGATGGAAAAAAGCTTGACTAAATTAACTTCCCTTCTGACAGTACTAACAGTCAGTGTAGATCTCTTTACTCTTATCTCCTCTTAGAAGAACCACTTAGAAGTACCTATGAGAAATCAGAATTTAAGAAGTATAACGAATTCATTCTACGTTTTAAAAGCACTAACTACGAAGACGATATGTACTTCTGTACTAAAAAAAATAAAACTGTCTAGAATGTGCATTATGCCTTACTCCTCCATGTGAGATGAAATATGTACGTACTGAGTAAATTCATCTTTCAAAGTTTTGCTTTCTAATATGTGTTGTGATCCGATACTTAAAAAAATCGTGGCACGACAGCTCATCAGAAACCTGAGCCGATCCATATAACTTTTTATTGTTTAGCGATGTGTGGACAGTACACTGGGTCCCTTTGCCATGCTCCCTAGACTTGATCGACCGTAAGTTAATCTATACTAAACTTTGAAACAGCAGAAAGATGGACTACGATTACATTCAACCTATCGTTTTGTACTGCATTGTAAATTAAGCCTAATGGACAAAGACGGGTGGGTAGTACAGCACTATGACATGCACACATTCCAAACTGCAGCGTAAAACCTCTACGAAAAATAGGAAAAAGTGTCTCAGAGATTTATTGAGGGTACAATCACTGTATTCATTTAACGTATTGATTCAAAATATCTTCGAAAAACAACAGGATCACCCATGCAACCACTCACTCGCTGGTCAGAAGGATAAGTTAAAGTAAAGCACTATGTCGTATTGAATGAAGTTCCGATTTGCTTACTGCCAGCTATATGTTATTCTGTATAGGCTAGATATCAATTTCTATTTGAATGAAAATGAGAACAATGGTACAATTGAACTAAGAAAAAAAAATTCATCAACACTTTAACACAAGCAGACAAATGTTATATTTTGTAGAAAACTCATTCTTCACACAATGAAAAGGAAATGTTCATGAAACAATGTGGGAAAAGAACACAATACATATTTGTGTTAAAGTGTTATTCTTGAATTAGCTTATGAAACGTAAATTCATTTCTTAATTCAATTTTACAATTATACAGGATGTCCCTGAAATAATGGCGCAAACTTCGGAAGGTGATTATTATTTACATCAAGAAGAAAGTTCAGTTGAAAAAAAAAAAATCCGAAATCTGATTCCTTTCGGAGACATAGGCGTTTAAAATCTCGGTGGCATCGTCACAAATGATGTCATATCTCGACAAGTAATGGCGTAAGCGGGGTCGGTCTAGCAAATCATAATCGAAGTAGTACCCAATACATCTATGTTTGTTGGCGAATGCTGTTATTTAGAGATTTTTATTCTTGCCCTATTGAACAATTTAATTCCTTGACAATGAAATTCTTACGTTGCGAACCCTGTCTATGCGGCAACCCCTCAATTAAAAACATTAGTTAAATAAATGTATCGGGTACCACTTCGAGTGTGATTTGCTAAGCCGACACCGATTACGTCATCATGTGTGGTGGAGTGTGGCCTTGGTGTCGAGCTACGACGTCATTTGTGACGCTGCCGCGGTGACTTTCAGCGCTTGTATCTCCGAAACTAATCAGATTTCGGAATTTCATGAAAGGAACTTTTTTCTTCTTTTGATGTAAATAATCACTTCCCGAAGTTTGCGCCCTTATTTCGAATAGACACTGTATATTGTATACTCTACACCACAGCAAACATTTACACCTCTAATTCGAATAAAGACATGGTATTACGCACGGAGGGTCAGTTTTACTAATAACTTACCTGAATATCTTGCGTCGGGAATACGAAAATTTGCCAAAATGTTCACTACCGACTCGGTACTTAAGCGCTGATAAAGGTTAATTTAATGTATAATCCAAATTATGTTATTTGCGTGTGTATGTACAAGAAAAGATGTAAAAATGTAGAAAGTTACGTAATTGTGTTAATATATGTACGTCTTATCACCTCCGACGACAGTGGAAACTCTAATTTTCTATTCGACTGTTTTGTGAACATAACCGGAACATGGAAGAAAAACATCTTGGCGTGAAAATATTACTAAATGAACTTCTAGACATGTCTAATTGAAACTGAATGAACTACAGAATATGTATGTTATTGAGAATAAATGTCTGTAATAAAATTTTTGCAACTGATATGGAAGATGGTAGTCCTAACAGACTTAGAATGAACTCTGTTTTGGATCTGTGCCTTATTGAAAGTGGATAATGCTGATTTACGCAAAGACTGTAGCTGGTTGTGTGAATAAGCATTATCTGTGCCTATGGTAAGGTAAAGGTATCCCCCTACACGATGCGCACGCGCCACGAACGATGCATGGGGAACCTGATGTGGAGGTCCCTGTGCATATGCAGAACATATATTTAATTTCCGTGTCCAAATTAGAGGGTTGGGTAAAATTTTGTATGCTGGAAGAAAAAAAAAAGTCTTTCTAAACATCATCCTTCGAATTGTGTGTACAGCAAGACTAATGATGTACGTAAACAGAGATTTTCTATATACAGTGATCTGAAACATTAGTCATCCTGTCGATTAGGAGGTTCGAATAACTTTCATCTTTTTCTAACTCGAGCGTGAACTTCAAAACGAAGGGGAAGAACATCCAATTTGAATTATTGTATGTATATATATATATCAATATTCCCATGCCAACATAACGCGTGTAGTGTGTACCTAATAAACCTTAACTGGCGTTTTGACAGTAATTATGATTTAGATCAGGAATTTTCAATTACTTTTTCCTGGAATCCAGATTAATTGTAAGATATTGCAATAAAAAGGCCTTTACGGTCCATATAGTTAGTCTAGTTACTGGTCTCCCACCAGGCGCCTCCCAAGGTGGCGGATAGGGAAATGCCGACCAGATATGGTGGGTACCGGAAATATTCCGGGGCGGACCAAAACCAGGACTGCTGCCTTGAAGTTAGTAGAGGGATCTACAAAGGCTAGGGGAAGATAACCCCGAACAAAAATATCATGGCGAGGGGAAGCAGCATCACCATTACCACTCTGAGGCTGAAGATGAATGACATCAGCAAGGCTCAGAGACTGATAGAGGGCGACATCTTGAATGTTTACCTTTACTGCGAGGTCGTAGAGCTGACAAACTCTACACCGCTAAAACATGTCAAGAAATAGTAACAGATGGTTCATGGATTCTCCTGGGGTAAAATATTCCAGAGGTAAACTAGTCCCTCATTCGGATCTCCGGGCTGGGACTCCTTCAGGGGGCTCCAAGAACAGGATTAAGAAGGACCTTAGAATAGGAACATGGAACGCAGGAACGTTATACCAAACGGGCGCTTTTCAGGTGGCGGTACGCGAGACCGAGAAGTACGAGCTAGACATATTAGCGATACAAGAAGTTCGGTGGGAGGTCAAGATAGCATCCCACGGGGCAAGTACACTTTCTACTAGTGTGGAACAAAGTCTCACGATTTCGGAACAGGATTCCTCATTAAGAACAGTATCCTTCAGGCGGTTCAGAATACAGAGTTCGTAAACGAAAGACTATCGTACATTACGATACATACTCGATGGGGCAACACGGTTTTATTAAACGTCTATGCTCCGACCGAGGTGGCTACTGATAACGACAAAGATATATTCTACGATGAGCTAGAAAGGTAGTTTGAACGAATGTCGAAGTATAATTCGAAAATTGTGCTGGGTCATTTCAATGCAAAGGTACGGAGGGAAGAAATATATAGATCTACTATAGGCAAATACACAGTCTTCACGAAAAGACAAACAACAATGGAGAAAGACTGATAATTTTCGCGATTTCGAAAAACCTACTGGTAAAGAGCACGTACTTGGAACACAAAGACGTACACAAATACACATGAGTATCTCCGGACGGCAAAACTCTCAACCAGATCGATCACGTATTAGTACACAGACGAAGACACACCAACATAATGGATGTTAGGTCGTACAGAGGAGCGGAAGTTGACACCGATCATCAATTAGTGATCACAAAGGTAAGGGAAAAGTTATGCATCGCGAACAGAGAAAGCAAGGGATCAAAACAACTGAAATTCTAAGTTAAACGATTAAATAATCCGAGCATAAAAGCAGATTACCAACTCGAACTCTCAAATAGGTTCAGACTCGAGTAAAAATAATAATGATATTAATAATGAAATTGATGTTAGTAAGATGTGGGAGGCAATTGGTGAAACAATTAAGAGCGCAGCGAAGGAACGCGTAGGTGAGAAGAAATAAACAAACAGAAAAACAAACCTTGGTTTGATAAAGAATGCCTTAAGATTCATGAGGAACGAAAACAAGCAAGACAACGATGACTAAGTAATAAAAGCGAAGCAAATACCAACCACTACAATAACGCGAAACGGAACGCCACACTTGGGTTCAGAAACAAAAAGAGAAAATATCTGACGCAGAAGATTCAGGAGATAGAGGAAAACGGCAAGACAAATAACATACGAGATCTATACAAAGGGGTAAAATCGTTAAGAAAAGGTTACCAGCCGAGGCTATTAATGATTAGAAATGAACGTGGAGATCTTCAGGCTGATCCGACTAGGCTATCTCCAGTGCTATATGGAGAAAGGAGGAACTCCCAAAGGAATGGAAAACCTCAATAATAGTTCCGATTTACAAAAAAGGCGATAAATCGGACCGTAATAATTATTGCGGAATCTCGTTACTTCCAACCTGTTACAAGGTATTAAGTAATATTCTGTTAACACGCCTAAGTGTATACGTAGATGAAATAATTGGAGATCACCAATGTGGATTTAGAAGAAATAGATCCACGTTGGACCAGGTTTTAGCCTTGAAATAAATTTTGGAGAAGAAATGGGAATACAATGGGACGGTTCATTAGCTATTCATTGATTTTAAGAAAGCATATGATTCTATCGAAAGGGAAAAGTTATACAGTATCCTGATACGATTTGGAATTCCGAAAAAATTGGTTCAACTAGTGAAAATGTGTCTCAACGATCCCTTAAACAGAGTACGCATAGGTAATAATATGTCAGATAGTTTCAAGATTCGCAACGGATTGAAACAAGGCGATGCCTTGTCACCACTACTGTCTAAGTTTGAGTTAGAATATGCGATTTTAAAAATTAAAGGGGACAAAAAAGGACCATCATTGAATGGTTTGAATCAACTGTTTGTATACGCGGATGATGTAGATTTAATAGGGGACGATATAGATGCACTACAAAGCAACACCGATGTCTTAGTAGCAGCGTGCGATAAGAAAGGCTACAGGTAAACATAGATAAAACAAAATACATGGTAACAAGCCGAAACACAGGGAATGAAGGAAATAAAAACATAAGAATTGAGGATGAGGTCATAGAGAAAGTAAACAAATTTAAATACTTGGGAGCATACGTAACGAGTAAAAATGATGTCACGGAAGAAATAAAAAGTGAGAATGAGACATTCTCACACACAAACAAATTGTTTAATTTTAGATGTCAGCGAAATTTGTAAAATTACAGGAGAAATTTAATGTTCGGAAATTTTTCATGGCGCTCAAGAACGTGAAACCCAACAGAGTTTGAGTCATCAAAGTGAAATGTAATAAGGGAAGTTAGTGAAATTCATCGCAATATATTATTAAAGAAGACAAGTCAAATGCGATCGCTGCGCACTCCCGCATGCGAAATGCGGGAAAAGTGAAATAATGCAAACAGCGTCGTGATTAAAGGTAAGTAAAGGCGTAGAAAGATGAGTCCATGCCCATTAGTGTCTTTCCGCCGAATGGCAGACATGCCAGTGTTACGAACAAATATATAATGAAATTATATTTAAAAACACACACACACACACACATAATATCTGACTTCAACTAACCCACCCTCACCTCTCGGCATTACTTCATATGTGTGCGGGAATTAGGTGGAAAGGAAATGATTGGTATTTGATTGTTAGTAGAATGGAATAGTTATTCTTTAATAATTACGGTCAATGTGAAATGGAAAATATATTTATGCTTTAATATAAATGATTTCTGACCGTCATAATTTCTATGGATAACTGAACTCTGAAAATACTTTAAATCAACAAAGAATCTAATTTTATTATCTTTGATAATTACAACGGAAATGGATAAACAACGTTAAAACGATTTGCCTTTATGGGAATGGTAATTCTATGAAAGTTCAACTATAGAAAAAGTTGGAATCTTGTGACTAGATACTTAATAAGTAATAATGTGCTATGCATATTTGTCGGTGGTTAGATTGCAAATAGTAACTTCAAATAGCAGATAATGTACAGAAATGATGATATGTGTTCTGTTATGCTGGGAGAACTGTGTTTTGTTCTCGATATGATTATCAATGCTGGTTTCTTCATATAATTATTGCATGTCAACACAATTTCTATTGCTCAAATATTTTTTCTACTAGTATGGTATTTTGCTAAAACCTGTTCTGAAAAAACAATAATTTTGCATGACTGCAACAATAAGGCTAATTTGATGGAAGTTTAGTGAAAGTAATGTACATGATGGTAAGAAACTAAAGTAACCTGTATAAATCTAATGATAACTAACCTAACTGCATGTGGTTATGAACTGTGTGTTATTCTAATGTACTTCAACCTAACAGAATCTAACCTAATGACAGTTGAATATAAAGGAGTTTGTATGCTTATATGGAATTGTCTTACTGTTACTGAATTCGGTCACTACGATCTGTTACTCGTACTACTTTCAAAACTAAGCAAATAGTAGTACGAGCTAACAGTATAGTAGCAAAACGTTGGCTGACCACATCTAAAGTTTATTTAAACAAATATTTGTGCTGTATTTAGAAATAATACAGTGTTTTGAAATTTTTTTCGTACTTACTTTTAACATTGTTGCAAAACGTGGAGGTCCAGAGAAAAGAGGTTTCGGGCTCCCGATACGTACCGGAGTCAACAATTTGAAGACACCTGATCTAGAATGATCAATACTGTCAAAACTCGAGTTAGGGATTATTAGGTGCATATGTTATGCTGATGAGGTAATATTGATATATAAATCAGAATCTGAATTAGATTTTCTGTTACAATGTCTCAATTCCTCCCATCTGAAGTTCACGCACCAGTTAGAAAAATATGGCAAGTTAGGACCTCCTAATCTACAGGATGAGTAATAAGTTTCAGACTATAGTATAAAGAAAGCTATTTGCTTCCATTGTTTACAAACGTCAATAGTCTGGTCATTCACACACTTCGAAGGATAATGTCCGAAAAAAAAAATGTTTATTCAAACATACACAATTTGTTACTTCATAGATAATAAGTAAGTGAAAAACTATATTGGGATGACAAACGGTTGCTTAAACTGCGAAAATCCTTTATTTGGCCTTTTCAAACACTTAAGATTCGAAACACCAAACTGCACTATAATGCCACCAAAAACTTGGAGAAAGATCTTTGAAGCCTGCTCCGTAATTCAAAATAGGCCGGAATTAAATAACAAGGGAAACTTAGGTAAATCTTGAACTCCTTTCATCAATGAAATACTTAATTTAACACACAATATCAGTTTCATAAATCTTATTACAACCCGCACATTTATTCACGATTTAATTACACACGTTAAATGATTAGTTCATGCACTTTCCACTACACATGTCCAAAAATTCATTTAATAATATTTTCATAAAATATGGTTTTATCCCTGTTCTGGCAACATTCACGAAACAGATGAATACAAAATTGCAGTTTCCACTAGCATCGGAGGTGATAAGTGCACGTACATAAATTAGCACAACTTACATAACTTCCTACATTTTCACATATTTTCTTGTACATACACGTCAACGCCTGACGACTGCTGGTACAGTAGCGAAAAGTTCCGCAGATTTGATTACAGCATTCCTGAGGGCAGATATTTAGGGCAGTCTGATTTCTAATTTGGTTACATACTCGTGAAATGAAATGAGATTCAGATGCGAAAAGTGAAAGATTGATGTAGTTTGCTGATTCTTGGTTAGCGGATAGTACTGCTCAGTACTACTACAGATGTAAGTTTTGTGCAATAATCTGTTTTCTATTGATCAAATCGAATTTGGAAAGTGTGGGAAAAAATCTGACAAGTATGAACTTCAGTTCATGTTCATATCCCGTAAATAATGAGGTGTTTCTTTGTAAATTGTGTCTGTGATATAATTTACATTCGATTAAGTATACAGTGAAATAATTATGGCGTGTAAAGGTAAGTATTATTACGATACAAGCTTCGAGAGTTGAGACTGAGACGCCATTTTCGGAATAATATGGGTACTGCTCTGATATGAGAATCGTAGTTCCACAATCAAATGAAACTGCTGTGCGCGTGGTCACGGGTTTAATTCCGGCTGGAGTCTATTGAACGGAGTGGTTCGGAGCCCACTACCAAAAACGCCTTGGAAGTTCACCGGCTCGTTTAGAACTTTAACAGTAATTCCACCAATCAAATAAAACTGAAGTTATCTGAGAAAATTCAGTATTATGCATTAGATTATAAACTGACATGCAAACTTAAGAAGAAAATACGTTTATACCCGTATCGTCGCACAGGAACAACCTTGATATTTAAACCTCATACCGTAACCAACTGCGATCGCATGCAATCCTGGATGCTATTATACAAACGCATCACTGCCAACAATGATGAAGGGAAAAGTCCTCAGTAGGAGATACCATCATTCCTAACATCGATGCATAATTTGCACCGTCTCTTAATGTTTTGCACTAGGTTGTTGTTGAAGTGCAATTCCTCCGACAACACAATCTTCAATTGTTGGACAATTTCCGTAAATCGTAACGAACCGCAAAGCTTCTCCCCGAGCCTCTCATAGATGTTCTATTGGCTTTAGGTCCGGATATAATGTAGACCTTTCCATACACACTCTTCCCTTTCTAACAGCTCACGAACAGCACAGTGCGATGGGTTACAGCACTATAAACACTAATGATACCTTGAAATTCATGTATATGGGAAAGAAGGTTCACTTCATTACAGTACCATTCACTTGTTACAGCAGCTCCTTTAAGTATCGGGAGCTGGGTACGTTCATAATGCTTCCTAATCTATCCCGCTCGGTTATATTTTCAGCGTGATACCGTGTTCCTACCTCACACCGGTTTACAAGACGTCTAGAATTGTAGAAGATACTACTCATCAGTAAAGAGTACTTTGTTTCACTATCCTGCCATTGGCCGAGATAAGCTGCCGTCTGGGTCGATCTCTCTTCGCCTGTATGTTTTTTTTGTTTTTTTTTTACGACGACGACGACGACGATTACCATCAGTTTGTCGTACAACTGTATCTCAAATTCTGAACGCCGACCACGCAAACTATATAATGCTACAGGCGATACTGAACTCTTCTGCCATATTGGTCATTGCCCGTGCTTCCAATAGCACCCAAATTATTTTACCATAATTAAAGTCAATTGGCTGTTACTTGGTTTCTAGCACACCACAAACATAGGCGGATACGTAAATTATTCACAAAGGCAATAACTTCCAGTTTTGAGTAGAAGAGACTATTCACTGATGCAACGACCACCACTTGACATATGATACATACATGACATATGGAACGGTTCAGACATACGTAAATGCATGCTCCTCTTCCTCACAAAAATATTCTTGGGAGAATTTTATGAGAAAAGGATATTTTTACTCTCAATTCGAAGATTACACAAGCACTTTAAAAAAAATATTCGAGTTATAAATTATTCTCTGACATATCAAGAGCAAAACATTTCTTTTACACAGTCTATGTAGGGCCATATTTCATATACCTTATCCCAACAGAATAAATACAACAATATTAATTGTAAAAGAGTAATAATTATTCTTGTCTTCCACCTCTGCTATCGTACACGAGAAAGTGTGGTCGTCTACTACTCTACCACGTTTTCGAAGCAAGCACCAAAGCATGAATAATTTTCTGCGCAGGGAATTTCTCACTTTAAATTGAAACATACATATAAAGCAATAATTGTGGAAGCTCAATGGAAAATACTCCACGAACTGAAAAATAAAAGTTATAGATATACGATAGCTATTGATAGATATATTCAACACACCTTGTGAATTTGGCTCTGGAAGGTTCTCCCTGGGTACGAGATGCATTACTGTAGTTTTTCCTGTTGGTAAACCTAGCGCTCCTAAAGTGACATTACTGTGGAGAAACCGACCCTGGTAAATCAGTCTAAGGATTTCTGCCTTGGCCACTGCCTCTTCTGCCCAATCTACAAGAGAAATTATTTATTAGTTTCAATTATCAAAACACTGGATAGAAATAAAAATTGTATATGAAAACATTCAGTTCAAAATGTTCAAGAAAGTTAGCTGCAATTGATGAAACAACTACACAACACAAAGACAGTGTAAAAAGGTCAATGAAGATACAAGATTTAAAATGTTGCACAGCTGTGTAGAAGTTTCTTTATAATGTCTTCAGGCGAGGTCACTAATAGCGTTGCGAACCGACGTCGGTGCGGCTACGGAATACCTACTGACAAACAAACAGCGTTTCTAGTGGCCTCGCCTGAAAGCCTTAGCGCCACCGACATCCATTAGAAGCTACTGCAGAGCGTTCGTGGCTGTGTGAAAGCCCTAATTTATTTTTATTGTTCCCAATGGTAGCGCTTCTTTTAGCAGCCCTACTAGTGGCCACGCTGAAGAGGTTCTTATTCTTTTAAAAACAAATATTTAGTTGAAAGAAAGGGGCCCTATTCTGCTTTTACTCTATTTTTTTCTCGTTTCAATCTGATATTCTGTTGGCGACGAACCAAATTTCAAAGCTAGAATTGTTCGTTCCTTAACGCTTCTGGTTCAAGATCTTGAAGAACATTTACTTTTGCAAGAAACTGCAATAACATGCGTTTATTGAATATTCAGGGTGAATACAAAATATTAATTATCAAATTCCAGGCTTTCTCCACGTTTACCAGCTTATTCGTCTCTTTTTTCCACGTTTTAATTTACAATATGTAAATATTAATTTCTTGTAAATAAACAAAAAATGTTTATGAAATAAAAGAAGCATATACCAAGCACATACTACTTTTCTTTAAGTCAATGTAAAATATATAAAAGATGGTAAACAAGGTACAAAAAAAGAATACTTACAGAGTGAAATCTTGAGATAGGAGCACACGAACTTCACAAACACTATAGAAAATTAGTACGTTTGGTAATTGTGTTTTCAACTGCTAGGAAGGAAAATGGACAGAGCGGACAGGCGCGGGAGTGCTGTTAAGGAAACGCCATATCACACACATATTCACATATCTAAGTCACTACTATGGACTCACGGTGAAACCAGTCTAAAAACATTCCTAGAACAACTGAACCAAATCCGTGTTGTCCAGTTCACTTGGTCCATTTCCGACAAAAGAGTCACATTCCTTGACGTGGGCAGCACTTTAGAAAACCACACCCTGACCACTTCTGTTCACATAAAACCCACCAACCATATGCAGTATTTACACTACTCAAGTTACCATCCTTACCACACCAAGAAAGCGATTCCTTTCTCCCTTGCCCTCAGAAGACAATGCCTGAATTTCACACCACCTCTGCTGCTGAAACTTATAACCAACGCCTCCAGGAGGCTCTAGTTAACCGAGATTACCCTTCTAACCTTGTAACCAAACAGATCCGCCGTGCATCCTCACACACTCAACCCACTCAAAAATCCAACCCACCGGTTCTAATCACTCAGTTCCATCCTAAACTAACCAAGGTCAAATAAATCCTATACTCTAATTTCCACATCCTCCAATCTGAGCCAGACACAAGATCAATATTCCTCACCAAACCTAGATTAGTTTTTCAACATCCACCTAACCTTAGAAATATCTTGGTCCGTACGAATCCCTCTTTGCCACCACCCCACACCGGCGCCCATACAAGCCAGAGACCCAGATGTAAGGTTTGCTCCATTTTCATCACTTCTCCCACAATCACTATCAATAATGTTAATGGCCGGTACACCCTCAATCCCAAGGGTACATGCCACACCACCCTAATGTTATATACATCCTAACCCGCAAGTTCTGTGATGCGTTTTATGTGGGGGAAACAACTTGTGCTCTTAACATTCGTACTAATAACCATCGTAACTTCTGTACTTTCAACGAACCGAATGCCCCAGTTTTCTTGCACACCGAGTCCCACAATACCAATTTTGATCTATCTTTCCCGGTTGCCATAATTCACATTTTGCCCCCTACGACCAGCACCTCAACACGCCGTCTGTGGGAGAACGCCTTTATTCACGGTTTAAGCGCGAAAATATATCCTGGCCTTAATCTTCAATAACTCTAAACTTACCTTTTCCTCTGCATTTTCAACACATTTCCATCCACGATCCCATCCTGTACCACGCTATACAGTTGTTACTATTTCAAGTTCCGGAAATCTACGCGCTACAGCAGTCTTCAGTTCCGATGCATCGTCCGCTACGTGTCGCCACTCTCTCTTCAATCTTGTATTTTGTGAACATGTGCGCTTCACTCTCTTCCTCTATACTTGAAAACGTGCAAATGTGAGCACGAAATATCGTAGTGACTTTTAGATATGTGAATGTGTGTATGATACAGACATATAAGCTGTAAATATTTCCTTTATTTTCCTTCATTTTTCTCGAATTTACCTTAATTGCGCTCCCGGCTTTCCTTTGTGCTAATACCACAAAAGAAAGCCGGGAGGGCAATTTAAGGTAAATTTATGAGAAAAATGAAGGAAAATAAAAGAAAATACTCCAGGCTTCTCACGCCATTATGTCCATATATAGGATCATTTACGTTGAAGTAATAAACTCAGAATAGGGTGAAGGTGTTAATAAAATTAGGAATAACAGCAGTTTTCAAATTCTATGAAGTTTACTGGAGATTAACCTAGATTTATTGGCAGAATGAAAACTCGGTTTAAACCAAAAATTAACTTGACGTAATTGTATCAAAAACCGATTCAGAAATTTAGAAAGACCTTCGACACCTTTCTTCAAGCCAAAAGAATCTGTGTTTTATTGCTTTTCAAAGTACTCACCCCTTAAGATCGATACACTTTTGCATACAATCAAACCAATTTTGAAAGCTTCTTCTTTTTTTTCTTTTTTTCCTACTCGGAGTCTAATACCTCAGAAACCGTTATTCAGAATGCGTCTAACAGCTGCTTCAGGGGACAAAAATTGCTCGCCACGCATCTTCTTTTTAATGTTTGGGAACAAATAAAAGTCATTTGGTGATAAATCGGGTGAGTATACAGACAATGAGTCACTAATTCGACATTTTTACTGAACAAAAAATCAACAGTTGTGTATGCTAAGTGGGAGATCGCGTTGTCGTGGTGAAGAATGATTCGATGATTTGGGTTTGTTTTACGCAATTCACTGATGACCACTGGCAAATAATCAGAAGTTACAGTTCTTCGATCTTCTAAAGCTATGGTTGCCACATGTCCGGTATAACCAAAGAAACAAGCGATCATTTGCTTGGCAGCACTCCTCGAACGAACAACTTTTGTTGGTTTCGGCTCACTGTGGAACACCCAAACAGTGGATTGCTGTTTAGTTTAGAGTTCGTAGGAATAAATCCAAGTTTAGTCATCTGTAACGAGTAGTACCCCAAATTTGACTTATCTCGTTTGATTTTTTTTTTTTCCCCTCCATTTCTTTACACCATTTGACACGAGCCTGTTATTGAGTTGTTGTGGGAGATTCAACGGCTTGCAAGGTTCCGTACGTTTAGGTAATCATGCAAAATCATATGTATGGTTTTCATGTCAATATTCAAGGATGCCTGAATCTCACGGTATGTCACATGTCGATCTCAATCATGTCACGTACAGCATCAACATTACTGATAACAGATGTGGATGGACGACCCTCACGAAATTCATCACTTAGAAATGTGCGACCACGCTGGAATTCGGAAAACCAATTGTACACAACTCTATTAGATGGTGGTTTCGGTGTTAAACTACATTTGAAATAATAAAAAATCATTGCCTGAAAGTTTTCATGCGAAATTTCCATTTCTCAAACAAGACTACTACTTTCTACTGCTGTGAAAAAACAAATGCATAGGCGTAAACAAACGATCAAGGATAATTTAAACATAGAAAGGTCTATTCTTCCGAACCTTATAATAGGGAACACTAACGTCACTGTTGGTAGTATTTTACAAAACTTTTCCAGCAGCCCTCGTATTACATCCCACAAGTTTTCTTTAACCCTTTCCCCATACACCCTAGCTCTCAAGTACTGACAAAATCCCAGCACCAACGATAGAATACAAATATCAAGCAACATTTTAATCTGACGTGGGCAGTCATGAATATTACAATCGAAGGTAGCTGAAAATTTTCCAGTTCTTTCGGTGAGGAATGGAAATTTATAGTTGTAGATATTTACTATCTTGTACTATAGTACACGAAAGATTTATGTTACGACAATTAGTTTCAACAAAGCTGTCAGCTTCATTAAACGAATATTTAGCGGTAATACAATTATGTAACGCTACAACTCTATGTTTCGAAGCATTCGAGAAAAAAAAAAGTGAGATTTAGTTTTTATCGCAATATGATCCACTATGAATCTCACGTCTCCAATTTTTTCTACTTGTTCCATACGAGCTCGAATACCCGCAAAGTGCCAACGCATGGGCGAATTTCGGTTCATCGAACAAGCAAGCTTTTAGTACAACTTTTCTGTTTAAAAATAATCTCACGAGGTAAGGACATCATCATGTTATTTACATGAATAGATCTAGTACGTCTTCAGTAACTGGCACAATACGATAAATACAAAGCAACACAAATATTTTCGCAATTCTAAATGCTTGCCTCTTCAAATGTTAAGACGATGAAAAGGGAGGGTAAAAACAAGCAACTCAAACGATTGTTACATACTGTGAGAACAATTAAAAATCCATGCGGCAACACTCGAAGCAAGAAAGACTAAACCTTAAACTCATTTCAATCCCCCAGAAAAGTCTACATAAGAACACGAGGAAGTACACAAGTTACTTTAGGAAGGGTTACCAAGTAACAAGTGCAACGATCAATATATTGCAATGAGGAGAAAATATTTGAAGATCAGACTGAGAGAACAGTAATGCGACTCTAAAAGCGAAACACTGGTGTCAGGTCTTTCACACCACTACACACTGGACAAAAATTCAGATCTGGCCGGAAAAAATTCTTATATGTACAATAAATGAGCCAACATCAAGAAAATTCTGTATTTTGTACCAAACTGAATGAGTTGCCTGATCTATGACTCTATAGAGTCCAATAATACGACCAGACCATTCGTTCTTACGTTCTCGTACTAGTGGCTGTATTTTTAATTGTATTGAAAACCGCATATGAAATCTTTCTATAACGGTAAAGTGACAAATGCTTTGCGAGACGTATTACAATGCCTTTATTTTATTGCATGTAATGAGAAACAAAATGTAACAAAAATAAATGCAGGTTCAAATATAATAAATACACATTAATCCAAACATCATAACGTTACATATATATTAAAGTCAGAATAGAATTGTGCATTTAAAGGACAACATAGACATAGCAATATAAATCTAAGATAATGGATTACGCGATGAATATTGCATATGGTGTACATAGACAATTTAAATAAGTAGGCTGGCCTATGAAACACAAAATTCATGAAATTAAGTTTCAAGGAAACGAGAAAGAAGCCTAAGAAATTTAGAAAACTGAAAATGATTTTTCATTCATCTTATTACAGAAGAACTGAAAGACTCAACAACTAGTAAAAACATAACCAATAAAAGATAATGTCCATTTCCTAAAAATATGCGAGGTTTATTATCTTAAGTCCGCACGAATTAAGCAAATATACTTTATTTTAAACTGTAAAGAATTGTTTTCCTCTGATATAAAGTGTCTGTATTTGGTTGGTCTTACACCAAATAGGAAAACTCACAAAATAGTAGGATTAAAACATATAAAACTTAGTGAGAAATTAAATATAACTCTAAATCTCAGTCGTCACTTTCGCTTTCTTCATTGCTGCTGCTGTTATGAACATTCGACTTATAAGGATCCTTTAGCAAACTCAAAACTTCATTAGCTAAGGATTTACCTTTTGTAACGTTTGCAGCTAATATATGAAATCATAGGATCTGACGATACAAGTAACAGTAAGAAGTAGTCTTCCATGTACACATGTCATGATGTTTTCTTTGCATAAGCAGATCTGAACGTCTTGAAATCTTTGTTCGTGGCCTTTTGGAACTCTTCAGACATGTGTCCAAAGGGAAGAAGCGCATTCTAGTATGCTTGCCCTGTGCATCAGAATTTTGTGTGGGCATGTAGAACCAGATAGATATACATACAATTGTGTATTAAGTTTGGCTGTTTCGAGGAAACTATATTTAGGAAAGACATTTGTGTTGATATAGAGACCAATTTAAATTTCTGTTAAGATGACTGAAAACAGTTAGATAAGTTTAATATCTGTAATTTCTGAAGCCAATTGAACATTCTAGAAACGAAACGGCCAAGATCTGTTCTTGTCATAAAGCTCGATTTCGGTTAAGTACAAGCAACTCTGTCTTGAGCGTTGGTAACATCACGTTTCCGTGTTTTATAAGCTTTTTGTCAGATAACTTCCCATCTGCCACTTTTTCACCTCAAGCCTGTACGAATATGGATAACGCACTCAAAAAATCTTACCCAGACATGCAACACAAATAGGCCGAAACGAGATTTTGCAGGATCATGATCAGTTTTTTTTTTTTCGACTCCGAATGGTAAATTTCAGGTAGTTTAGTATGTCTATGTCTGTCTGTGTCTCTCTCTCTCTCTCTCTTTCTCACACACACAGCAATTAAATTTCGTGAAGGGATCTCTCTCTAAGCATTGCATACATTTACTTAGCATACACAACTGTTGATTTTTTGTTCAGTAAAAATGTCGAATTAGCGACTCATTGTCTGTATACTCACCCGATTTATCACCAAATGACTTTTATTTGTTCCCAAACATTAAAAGGAGATGCGTGGCGAGCGATTTGTGTCCCCTGAAGCAGCTGTTAGACGCATTCTGAGTAGCAGTTTCTGAGGTATTAGACTCAGAGTAGAAAAAAAAAAAAAAAGCTTTCAAAATTGGTTTGAGTGTATGCAAAAGTGTATCGATCTTAAGGGGTGAGTACTTTGAAAGATTTATGTTAACAGGATTATGTACAAACGTTTACAAGATTTATGTACAAACAGGATTACAGCCCAACCAGTTGGAATCAAACATCTAAATCAAAACTAAATAATTCACCCATGTACTTTGACGAATCGGGTGGCCAAATCCCGGACAGGATGTTGGAGCCTTTTTCTTCAGTGCTCGCATGCCTGGCGCTCTGAGGTACACTCAAACTCCTATCAAGTTGAGTACCAGTGTGTTCTTAGTATTCCTGGACACCTTGGGAAGTAGAGACGGTCGAGCATGGGACTGATCATCATCCCACCTCACTTCGTGCCGTGTAAAGCGCTACCACTACATTCTTCATGCACCGTTCATCGCACTTTGTGTGTGTGTGTGTGACGGTGTACATGTATGCCAGGCACCTACAGATGGTTGGTAATGGAACAAAATTATATCGTGTGTCATTTTGGGAAGACCTGCACGAGATTTATTACGTTTTCCTCATTACAACTCGAATCGTCGTCAAGAAATACAAACCGAAGACAGATCTAAGATAAGTAATGAACTTCAGTGTTGAACAGTTAATGTAATGTGAAGAAGGTTACACAGGAACTGAATACAACCAACTGCATGAGTAGCCCAACATCCAAATGAGTCTAGATATAAACAGAGTACGAATTCAACATATCATAGAGCACGAACGGTTATATGGTTAACCCTTATCAGGAACAAGAAAAGGGGAAGGAAGAGGCAATTATTGTCCAGTAAAATTTAAGCAAAAAAAAAAAAAAAAATGGTGGGAGGTCAACCAGGAAGAAATTCGAGAAAGCACGAAACTTCAAAGAAATTTAGTACTTGATGAACGGAACAACATATCCCCGTTATTCCCAGTTGTGCTTCGACCACCATTTTGAAAAAATGCGCCAAAAAGTTTGTTTTTCATTTATCTAATAAACAGTAATCCAATAAGACCAAATGCTGGATATCGATGATGGGGAGATTGACTGCATGTCGGCCATCTTGGATTTATATCGAGAATTTTAAATGGAAACGGCATCATGTGACATATCGTTTTAGGGTAGCTCGGCTCCCAGAAATTTAAATGTGAAGCAGCTTTACCTACGTTTATTTGTTTAAGAGATAGGGACTATGCGATCTGAAAGTTGGAATTGGCAGTGGTTTCTCCTTCTGTCGTTGGAGGTCATTCAGCATTGCGGTACCCTTCATAAACGAATCGAGATTGTGCTGATGAGTGGTGGTCTTAGTTTAACGGTGATTCTAGCTGAGTTGAACGCGCTTGATTCGCAGGAAGCAGACAGAACAACTTAGCTTTAGTCACCCTTATGCTGCGACCACCACGAATCATCACAATATCGATCTGTTTATGAAGAGTTAGCGCTATGCTGAATGGCCTCCAACGACAGAATACGAAATCAATGCCTTTCTCAAATCCCAGATCACATAGTCCCTATCTCCCAAACAAATAAACGTAGGTAAAAAAAGCTACTTCACATTGGAATTTCTAGGAACAAGAAATTTCTGGTTACATGATACTCTAAAACTATTTTGTCACATGATGCAGTTTTCATTTAAAATTCTCGACATAAATTCAAGATGGAGGCTTTCAAGATGGCCGACATGCAGTCAATCCCCACCATCACCGATATCCAACATTTGGTCTAACCCCATTCAGCCATTTTCGACTTACCAGGGATTTTCCAGACTTTACCTATACTTGTAATTAAAAGATCTTTAAGAGTGGAAATATGCAACATTCAAACCGGTGATAACTTTGTAACCGTTCGTTCTGGGTGAAAATTATAATAGCGACTCAGAAAAAAAAAACAAAAAAAAACGATGTTTCATTTTGTACGCTTGAAAATTTTCTGTGCAGGACACAGTTTATGAGATAAATGCAAAAACTCTATTTTGGCGTCACTTTTTCAAGATGGTGGCCGAAGCACAACCGGGAATAATGGGGAGTTTTGATGTGTTATTCTGTTCAGCAAGTACTATATTTCTGCCAAGTTTCATATTTTCTCAAAACTTTTCCGGGTCAAATGTCTGTCTAATTTGATTGGACTATGACTGAAGGAGTAAAAGACAAGTCGAATGTCTGAGAACAAGAAAGAAGAAAGCAACGTAAATAGACAGGAGGTGAGCTTAATGAAAAGCCTGAAGATGCACTTGATAAAGAGTTTTAACCTAATTTGGTTTCGCAAAATATTTAGTTTGAATAGTTTGCAGCAAGTAAACCTACACGGTTATCTTGATTTCTACAGGGATGTCCGAAAGTATTCAAGAAGATGTGTCCAGAACAGTACAAGATATTGTGCACGGACACTGAGGATGTAGCAATGTTTAATACTGAAGAAAAAATAAATAAATAAAAATAAACAAACTTAAGACCACACCTGAAATCGTGTATTATTGCCTGCCGATCTTATTCTGTTTGCGCAATCGCTACTGTGTGTTGTCTATTGGTAGTTCGACCGTAATGCCACACTGCAGCACGATTGTAGTGGTGTTAAAGACAGCGTGGTACGGAATAGCAGCTATTTTCTGTCTCCAGAAACCGAAAATGCACCTACACACTACGGAAAAAGTCGTAAGAAGTCAGCAACCCCTAAGGCAATGAACTGCGCTATAAAACATATGCTGTTAGTGGGCTCCTAAATGACAACAACAATAAAAATAATTATTTGAACTAGAAATGTCCGATCGTTGAAGTGCCAATGATGTAACCAAAAAAGTCAACAATGAATGTCTGTTTTCTGCCTTGAAGAAAGGTGTTGTGGAATTGCGATGTCTCGTGCTACGAACACGACGAAAATAGCCTGGCAACATAGCCACAGGAAAATGTATTTCAGTTCCTTTCACCCGTTCGTAATAACTTGTGTGGTGCTTAATGTTAGCTGTCTTTATTTCAGGTGAACATCGGCAAAGAAGCATGTGTCCGAGGAAGATAGTGGGCAAGGTAAAAGGCAGTAAAGAATAGAGACGTAATTTATTCAAGACGTGCGAGCAACAAACTATGGTTCGATACCGGATTGTGATAAAGTTGTGGGCAGGGTTTAAGCTACCTGCCCTGATGCAGATATTGTTGACGGCGGAATCCTCTTCTCACTATTCACCTTAAGCGACATATGAGTGGATTTTTTTTTTTCTCAGGGTGGCAAGAAGCATTGGCAAGGGTTCGTTCAGAGACGAGTGTCAATTTAAACTACTTTCACGCACAAAGATTCGTGTACGTCGTACAGCAACTGAAAAGTTCCAGCCTGAATGTGTAGCCCCTGGTGTGCAATACGGTGAAGGGGCTGTAATGCTATAGGTCTGTTTCACCTTAGAGCAGTGGTTCTTAACCTTCTTTTGAACCACGGCCCCCTTTAAAAATCCGATGAAAGCTATTGACCTCTACGAAAATAAAAATACTTTAAACAAATTAACAACTGTAGAAACAACCCAACACTACTTTAACAACGGATAACAAAACTGTTACGGTACATTCTTCGATTATTAAACAAAAGACACTATTTGGCGACTGCAGCGCCCCCTAGTAAGCAAAAGGCATACGTAATTCACAATTGCAAATACTCTTGTCACTATGGTAGTGTTTCTGTCTAGCTGATTCGTGAACCTTGAACAGGTTCGGTTCAGAATGATCACGTCCAACGAATGCTAAACTAATCCCAAGTACGAGTAAAATAAACAATGTACTTTATTCTATTATGAATGACATCTGTAAGGCTCAAATATGGATAGGGGTATTTATCTTGGATGTCTTCTTTAACTGTGATATGGAAGTCAACGGTACGCAATATACAGTTCACTGTGTTGTTCCAAGACAAATATTCCGGAGGTAAACTATCGCCCTATTCGGATCTCCGGGAGGTGGAATGCCTTGCGCAAAGAAAGAAATCGAATAGATCAGAAGAAAGAAGAGAAGACACGATTAAGAATCGGAACATGAAACGTCAGGTGACTGTTTTGGAAATAGAGAAGTGGGAAAATCTGAAAGAAGAAATCAAGATTAACAGTATGGATGCAGTACAATTTTGTGAAGTAAGATGGAAAAGGAAGGATGAAATTCGAGGTGAAGCATATAGGATGTTCTATTTGGAAGAAGTGGAATAGATTACTCCTTGGAAAGCGTCTAAATAAATATGTCACGAAAGTAGACTGCACCAATAAGCGCATGATGGTGGTAAGGCTAATGAAAGAAGGCCAGCCTACGAATATCTGGAGGAGTTGATTCAGAGAAAACAAATGGGCGCAAGCATCGTACTGATGGGTGATTTTACTGCAGTAGCAGGTAGAGGACAAGATGCAGAAAAAGTAGGAAAATAAGGAATTGGAAGGAGAAATCGAAGAAGCCAAAGATTAATTGACTTCTGTAACTAACACTCAATGGTGGTGGGGAACGGGTGCTTTAAACAACATAAAAGAACAAGATACAGATCGACTACGTACAGATTTAGAAAATGCTTGAAGAATGCAAAAACTCTTCCTGGAGCCTATGTTCATTCTTACCATAATTTGGTCTTAGTGGAGGTATCAGGTTGATATAAAACTGAAAAACGTAGGTACAAAAAATACAGAAATGAGACAGTAAGAAAAGAGATGAAAGATAAATTTGTGGAAAAGTTCGAACATCATTACTAAAATTCAATAAAAAAGGATCTGTTACAGAAGAAATATTGTACAGAATGGAAGTCTATAGGTACGAAAGGGTCCATAACTGGAACAAATCGAACCATAGCAAACATCAACATTGAAAGAGAAAAGGTGGAACAGGTATCCAGGTCCAAGTACTTAGAAAGTACTGTATTGTAAGTTAGGATGTGAAATGTGAAAAAGAGATAAATAAAAAATAGTGATGGCGAAACAGGCGTTCACTAAGAAGAACTACTCCTGCGGATCGATGAACAAAGAGTTGAGAAAGAGATTAAATATTTTGTATGAAGTATTGTGTTGTATGGAGCAGAACGGTGGACTCTACGAAAGAGTGAAGAAAGAAAATTTGAAGCCTCTAAAATCAGGACATGAAGAATGAAAAAATAGATGAGAGAGACGAACAATACTGGAGACAATGAATAAGAGACGAAGAAACTGGTAAAGACATTTGCTACGCAGAGATACAATCGTGAAGGTATGGTTGAGGGAAAGACAGGAAGAGGAAGATGAATCGAACTACTTTATAGTATTAAGAGAAATCGCATGTTCAAATAAAAATAAAAACGCAAGATCGGGATGAATAAATAGGTCTTAACTAGCATTGTACGACCTGCCGCTTTCGGCATAACACTGATTATGATGTGGAAAGTACTGCAAAAAGAAGTGCTGAGACTTATATCACAACAATATACACTTTAACAAAATATTGTGTATAACACTTTCTTTTACAGTATTTTATACATACATTTTTAAACCTGAAGACGGTCTCAGGTTTGAGACAGAAATGTAGAATTTTCCGAGCACAATAATGGCATTATTGAAATAATTTCAAGTAGTCTGATTTGCTTTTCACAACATTTACACGCAGTGTTTGTCAATGTTAATAGTTTATATGAACCTCGCAAATATCCCATCCACAGACCACTTAGGAATCCCTGGACATCAGGTTAAGAACTCGTGCCTTAGAGGGTCCCGGTGAGTGCGAAGTGTTAGATAGTGCAATGAACAGCGTACAACCTCGGAAGAAGTTATGCTCAGATCAGTCCTGAAGCGCCCTGGCTACAATTTTATTTGCCAACAGCACAATGAAACTTGTCGCATTACTCAACTCCTGATGAATTGGTTCCAGCAGCAAGACATCAAGGAACTATCCTGGCCTCCACAAGTCCGGATCTAAATCCCATCGAAAACCTGTGAAATGCTATATTGTACAAGCTGTGATAGCAAAAATTCACGACTTTGTCCAAGTTGAGGCTGGCTGTGACGTCACCTCGAAGGCAGGTTACACGCGATTATTGTAGAAACTTGATTTCTTCCATGCCGGAGATAATGAAGTTAACTGAAGACCAAATGTACGTGTTTTGTATACATATTTCTACCATTGAAGTACATAACATGTTGCAATACATCACTTTCGTCATTTTCCCACCTGAGTGAGATCTTAAAACATTTTACCACGACTGTACTATTTATATATACAGAATCAGTGGAGATACGAACTAGGAAGCATAATTTATTTTTAGGTGTTTCCTATTTGTGTTTTGTAACGTTCTGCTAGTTAGAAAGTATTTTCTTATTTGTTCCTACAATATATGTAACGTGATCGATGTAGTACAATTGTTTTACTTAGGATGGCCTATTACTATAGTCGACTGCACTAACCTTGTCACATAACAGTTATCGTAGTGTACGCAACTTCACCTGAGCCAGAAGTGCGTAAGTCGCAAATCCTTCTTTCCCAAAAAAGAAAAAAAGAAGAAAAAAAAACTACGAACTTTCAAATACAACCTAAATGAACAAACTACATAATGGACGGTACATTATTAACAAGTTTACAGGAATTGAGCAGCCATCATTTGAATATTGAACAAAATGGTGTTCAAATGCTCTACAAAACTGCATTGATTAGGTTTTGGCCGAAATTGGACTTACGTACTTCTAACTCTCAGGTGGATAGCTAATCTAATCAGAATGTAATTTGCATGCTTGGAACAACCTGGAGCTTTAACAGCAGTAGAATTCATCTCCGGTAAAGTAACACTACCACAATACATAAAATAACGAAATAACTGTACTCACCCTCAGGCCAATTATCAAAAACATGTTGTGCTATGTCGCCAGCCGAGTCACTGGGATTGAAAAGGAACTCTTTTGTCTTTCCACTAACTAAGATCAATCGTAGATTGATCTGAAAAATAAAAAAATACAGGTTTTCTATGAGTAATCAATATAGTTTAAGTTGGCACATGTTTTAATGTATTAATTTGAAATTACACATACAAAAGGAAAGCTCTCGTTTATGCATCATGATTACTGGCAGTGCGAACACACGGATAATCCGCAAAACGTTGAGAAACATACTCTTTCGCACTCAAAAGTACCTTTTAATATATACACAATCCGACAAGTAAGTAATGAGACTTGATTTTATTCTGACAAAACAGAGAATGCAAAATAGAAACCAATATGTGAGTTCGAGAGAGTAATCCTTCATCTACGACCTGGCAACACCGCAGGTCCCGCGTGAAGCACAACTGGAAATATGACGTCAGTACCAGCAGTAAGTGAAAGGCCTTTGTCACGCCAGCGCCATGGAGCAGAGGGCGAATATCAAGTTCTGTTTCAAGCTCGGGAAAAGTGGCACAGAAACTGTTGAGTTGATGCGGAGAGTGTATGGTGATACTTGTTTGTCTCGTGCACAGATATTTAGATGGTATGAACGTTTTAAAAGTGGTGTGGTATCGATTGACGATGAACCTCGGCCGGGTCGTCCAATTTCTGTTCGTAACGAGGAACTGATTGAAAAGGTCCGTGGACGTGTGCAAGAAAATCGTTGTGTGACTGTGAGAATGATGGAAGGTGACTTTGGTGTTAACAGGGAGACAATTCGTAAGATCTTAGTGGAAGATTTAGGCAAGAAGAAGGTCGCAGCGCGGTTTGTGCCACACTCATTATCTGATGAACAGAAACAAGCGCGTGTTGATTACGCCCGTGGCATCATTGCAACTGCCCCTAGGAAGAAAAAATTCCTTCTGTCCATTGTTGCAGAAGACGAATGTTGGTGTTTTCGTTATGATGCAGCTACTAAACGTCAGAGTGCCGAATGGAAGTCTGCAGATTCTCCAAAAGGAAAGAAACTTCGTCTAAAAAAGTCAACAGTGAAGACAATGCTCATTTGTCTCTACGACAGTAAGGGTATCATTCATCATAAATTTGTACCAGAAGGTCACACAGTTAATGCTCGGTTTTATTTAGGTGTTTTGGAGCGTTTGTTGAAGAGAATACGTCGTGTTCGGCCTGAATAAACCCCAGGTAGCTGGTTCCTTCTCCATGACAACGCTCCAGCTCACCGAGCAGTACTTGTTGCGGAATATTTGGCCACAAACAAGTGTGTGTGTGCTGAATCATCCCCCATACTCAACAGATATGTCCCCCTGTGACTATTTCCTGTTCCCTAAGCTGAAGTTGCCATTGAAAGGACGACTTTTCGACAGGGTTGAAGACATCCAAGCAGCTGTGACCGCGGCATTACGGGCCATACCACAAACTGAGTTGCAGAAGTCATTCCACTCCTTGTGTGATCGTGCCACTCGTTGTATTGATGCAGGAGGGATGTACTTCGAATAATAAACGGGTATTATTCAATTACTTTTGTTTGTTTCGACAGAATAAAATCAGTCTCATTACTTAATTGTCGGACTGTGTATTTCGCTCCAAATGGTAAAATAAACCCGTCTTATCTTAAAAAACGCATCAGATGTAACAAAAATTACCTGAAGAATAACACTGCACGATTCAACAAACTTAACGAAACGACTACTAACACAGTTGTTCCTTTAAAACTTTTAGGGACACATGTTTAAATCTTTATCTTATACCTTGCTAAATACGCGGTTATGAATTTCTCCTTTATGTGAAACACTTTTACTAAAAGCTTTAATGCCCTGTGGACCACCATGGTTAATCTGCAACGCAGATAATCGAAAGCCTGCGTAAATACAAATAATAATAATAATAATGATAATTTTAAAATCTTTTAATAAATAATGCATAATAGTATTATTAACACTCTCTTGGGATATTCGTTGTGTATTTATTTGATTAAAGCCCGACGATCGTTCCGTTAGCCTTCCTGTTAACATTGTCACAGGATCTTGTTTGATTTTAATGTACAATTCTTACTACCTTAACATTAAACAAGATTCCCTGACAAGGTTAGCTGGAAGGCTAACGAACCTATCTTCGGGCTGTAATTCAATAAATACACAAAGAATATCCAGAAAGAGTTTTATTAATATGTCAGATATACGCTGTTCAAGTCTTAAAGAATTTATAAATCTCACCGACCGGCCGTAGATCAATTGGCAGAGCTTTAGTTTATCAATCGAAAGGCCCTGGGAACGATTCCAGCAAGACGGAAACTGTCAAAATTATCAATTTAGTTAGCGGATGAAAATGTAAACGGAAGTAGAAGTAATGAGAGTATTATTATGATCAGCACGAGATTACGTATTTTCATGCATTTATACATTTCTTTTGCCCTTGTACTTGTTAGCGAATGGTAACGAGAAACGGAATGGAATATTGCATCCGATCTTAAAAAACAACATCCAACTACCCCAGAAGAAACAACTATCACACAATTTTTGAGAATCACAGTGCTTTGTGACAAATTAAGAGGCCTCAGTAGCTACACTGTGTAGCCAGGGGAGGGTCCAGTGGTCCGGACCCCCTTAGAAATTCCGACTCCTTCATAAAATTAGTATAATGTGTATTCCGCATAAATATAAAGCCTGGATTCCCGAAAAAATTAGGACCACCTCCGAAACGAAACTCTTGCTAAGCGCCTGACCGTGTGTGTTCATATATCTAAAGATACTGCACGTATGATAAGAAAACAATGAAATTTTGAAAACCGCCCCAGATAATACTTCTGAATATGTCAAATGGACTACATGAGATTTTATTTCTCGCTGAGAAATCTGAATACCTGTAATGGCGGCCACCATACGCCAGGATTCCAAAATTTTATTTCATAACCAAGCTCTTCAAATTGTGGGTTAGTTTATTTGAAAACCCTAAGTATTATCGGAGTCACTTTTCAAAATCATGGTTCCTTTTCATTTGTTCAGTATCTCTGAAAATATGAAAACATATACGCAATGTATGTAACTGAAGCCTCGCCTCTTAACACCACATATCTTTCCGAAAACAATACTAAATGAATCCTTAGTAAGTAAACATTAACATGTTTAGTTAGTCACAAAACAAAATGTTTTAGAACTTCAACACTGGTAAGAGTCTCAAGATTTTGATGAAGGTTAAAGATTTTCAACGAGAAACTGCACGCGTCATGAATGATCGGCAGAAATATATAGCTTTAGCCAATTACGTTTCACCACAACCATCTTACTACCATCCAGACTGCACTACAAAGTGTTTGCATTTTTCAGTACTTAGCTCCATAATTGTGTCTCATAACATGTATTGAGCGCGAGGGACTAATTTCAGTGTAATAAATAAATTCATTGGCTATAGCATATCTACGGACTCTATAATATACAAATGTAACACATTTAGTTCTGGTGCATCCATTCCCGGGATACTGTCCACGACGTGATTCACGTTTTATATTTTCTTTTTTAATGGTTCGATGAGAAATGTCCCATAGTAGAAGTCTAGTAGTCTGTGGAGTGTTTGTCATTATCCTCACGCATTTTCCCAGGGGTACAAACAAATGCAACAAAAAACAATCTTGCAAGGAACGATAAAATGCAACTATGAAAGAGAATAAGCTCTGTTCTTACCCCGCACAACACTAAAAAGCATTACAGATGAAATGCCGAAGACGCTGAACAAAAATGATATTAGATTTTTTATACATATATATAAAGCATCTAAAAAAATAAGTAGGCAAGTTCCAAATTAAGTATCTCGTGTGCAAAAAATTGAAACTGACGCAAGCTAATAATTTCTACCTTTCTGAGATATTTCGTGTTAGTAATTGTCAATGAGAAATGGCGTACTTATATTTGAATTTGAAGCTGCCCACAAAGTCAAAGATGCGAAACGAACATTTAAAGAATTCACATGAGAAACCAGACGGACATGCAACATCGTTGCGTGATAAATCTTCATGTAACCGCAGGGCAATCCTTTATTATTATTATTATTATATACCCTAAAAATTTGAATGGACACTCTGCATTGTGATGCATGTCTTTGACCTCGAGTTTACATTGACCTCTAATAATGCTGAGCGTTACAATAACAATGGTATTTCAATAAATAAGCCTGTTACATAGCAGAAAATGGAGGATAGGATAACCCGTTCTTTGCATTCATGATTTTTTTTTGGGGGGGGGGGGGGGGCAAATTTATGAATCTATTTATTACATATTAATTCTCTTTTTAAACATTAAAGATGATGAATAATTTCGTAATTCACATTTTCTACCATATTTCCATGAGAAGGAAAACGTTTTCTCTTATAACCTGAAGTTCAGCAAATAATTGTTGCTTCTATTTTACGATAATCACGTTCCACAACAATTATTTTTGTACTGCTCTCTTATTGGTAAGTACTGCAAGTCGATCTCAGTCTCCTCTTTAACTTCTCAATCACACTCATTTTAACACGTTACCAGTATGTTATTCTCTCTATCATCATCATATTCAGCCGTTTTCTATCCACTGCTGGATGAAGGCCTCCCCCTTTTCTTTCCACATATCTCGGTCTGTTGCTATACTCATCCATGTAGCTCCTGAAAAACGCTTGATTTCATCTACCGATCTTACATTTAGGCGTCGTCTCGGTCGTTTCTTTTCTCTAGGAATCCAATGTAGTACATTGTCGTTCACCTTCCATCTGTTCGTCTAGCTATGTGACCGGCTCATTTCCACTTCATCTTCTTCGCGGTCTTGATTACATCCTCTACCTTTGTTTGTGCGAATCCATTCACTTATCTTTCTGTCCCTCCTTGTTATTCCTAGCATGCATCTCTCCATCTTTGTGTGACTCTCAATCTTTGAGTCGTTTGCACACTCAATGTCCAAGTACGGAGTAGTACAATTTTCTGTAGAAATTTTCAAATATTTTAAAAATTTCTTCCTTATTTCGTGTTACGGTCCCGTCTGGTCTTTTATCTTCAATTATTTGCTTTTTCCCTATCATGAGCTTCTGTTTGGTTTAATTCAGGCTCTTGTTTTCCTCGATTGTATTTCTTACAAGATTTTCGTTATATCTTCGTACATCCGACCTCTCTAATTTTCTTCCTTAAGGTTTTATTTAGTATCCTCTTTATGTAATTTCCCTCTTCTTTCATTTCCCTTCTTCTCTTCATCAGGAGTTTAGTTTCTTCTGATATTTTGCTCTCTCTTTTCTTTCTGGTGCCTGCTATTTCCTTGGCTGTCTCTTATTATTTCAGTCAGTATTTTATTTCTGCTATTGATGTCTTCTTCATCCTCTAACTCTTGCAAGGAGCTGAATCTGTTTCTTAGTTCTATCTCGAATGTCTTTCTGTGTTTCCCTACATTTTTCCAGATCTAAAAGTGGTGATTTTCCTCTGGTTCTTTCTCTCAAGTCTAGTATTTAGTTTCAGCTTACATATCACCATCCTATGTTCACTCGAGACTTTGAAACTGTTCAGAACAGACACGTCTTGCAGAATTGCCCTATTATTCTGTAGAATGTAGTCAATTTCGTTTTTGGTCCCACTTGGGCCTTTTCATGTCCACTTCCTCTGGGGCGGTTTCTAGGGAAAATGTATTGGAAATGAATAGTCTGTTGGCTTCTGAGAATTAAACTTCTCTCCTCTCTTGTTTCCTTTGCCAAATCCAAAGTTTCCAACTTTCGTGTCACTGCTCTGCTTGGTTCCTACTTTTGCATTGAAGTCTCCCATTACAATTTTGTAATGCGATTTCCTACTATACTAAATCTTCTGTGCCTCCTCGTATAGATCTTCGATTTCCTCCTCCGGGTGTGAGGTTGTTGGAGCATACACTTTTTTAATTTCCGTACTGTATCTGTTGTTTATATTTACTACTACCCGTGCGATTCTATCTGAAATTCCTTCAATTTCTGTGATCCGTGACTTCAGGTCTTTATTAATTATAAAGCCAACGCCTGTCGGTTTTCCGTTTTCTGTTCCTTTAAAGTAGAACGTGTGCCCCGACGGTAGTTCCAACTGTTCATTCTACCTCCAAACTTCTGATAGTCCTATGATGTCCCACTTAATCCTTGTTAGTTCATTCTGCATTTCTGCTAATTTATCCTCTTCTGCAAGTGACTGACAGTTGAGAGTCGCCACGTAAACGCACGTTCGAGTTGCCGTGTCGGTCCTGGCAGTCTACAGTCAAACCCGGGCATTTTGACCCTCTGACCTGCAGGACTAACCGCTGCCGTTGCCAGCTGCATTCTGTCCTCCGAGGTTGTTTCCTTACTTGTATCATCATGTGTAAAAAAAAAAAAGGAGGGGTGCTGACATTTGATTCACCACACTGTCTGCTGATGCGGGTTGCTGAGCAGCCCATCCATGTTCGTTCGTCAAGCACTTGCTTGGGTACTAACAGGAACAGGCCCCACGACGTGAACGTATGGACTGGACATTAGGCGTCTACCCCGGTCGGCTCCCTTGAGTCTTAGCAAGAGGAATTAAGGGGTCTCCTCCCAGTTAGTGGCAGAAGCCTTTTGGGGCGACAGTCCCGGTTTGCCGGCCGTTCTCTCTGTATATACATTTATTTATGGACCAGACAGATACATAGCTATGGCGTTAGTCCGTCATAAGACTGACGGATGGGATGACATCTTTCGGCAAGCAACTTCCGAAGGGGAACGGAAAGTACCAGCCAGGTCCCTTGTACCATACCGGCATGTGCCTGATGAAACTGAAGAAGTTCCATAAAATCTTAATCACGTTGATCGGAGGTAGGACTCGAACTGTGAGCCTTTCCAATGTCCATCCATAGTCCGCACACAGGGGCTGAATCGAATAGCTGTACTAAAACTTATCCGAAATTTCGCAACAATTTAACAAACTGTTTGGATACCTGAACCTGACAAGGTCGAAAGTTAAAAAAAATAATAATAATAATAAACACCAAGAATTGACAATATCCCAGCCGAATTAATTAAAGGGGAAGGAAAGGTACTACTTAAGGAATTACGTGATTAATAAGAGCTATACGGGAAAAGGAGGAGCTTCCAAATGAATGGAAAACTTCAGTGATAGTTACGGTTTATGAAAAGAGCGATATACCTGACTGTTATAATTACCGCAGAATCTCTCTGCTCCCACAACATGCCTAAGCTAAAAATGATCATTTTTTTTCGTGCTTTTTGGGGGGGGGGGGCTTGGAACAGCAGTAAGTACACTGGGGATGTACACTACATTGGGGAAGTAGTTAGTAACCTTTATTGTTTAGATGATCCTGAAACCTGATATTTCTAGTTGGAATGAATATTCTTTAGTAACTCAGGGTTCTCTTCAAGTTGTTCACAGAAAGATTAACAACATAGTACAGCTTGTTTTACTATTAATACTGCTTGAATGGACTCAATTTTCATTTGCAACAAATTTTTTCCACCCACATGTAGTTCATGAGAGAAAATAACCTCTAGGGCCACTGCTGCCCGGAAGACAATAATAGTTTAATAATCATTTTTAGGTTATTATGGAGAAAGTTTTTTAGTTTCGACGGACGGTAGTCGTCAGGTAGGTGTTTTTCTCCTGGGAACTGAGTTTTGCTGGCAAAATATTCCTTGCGGGTTGAGGCATTACTACTGTTATTTTACATTTTCTGGACATCGGGAACAAAAACAGTCGGGGACGAATGGTCGGTCACCTAAGCTTATACGTAAATGAAATAATTGGAGGTCTACGCTGGACCTCATGGTCTACGCTGGACCACATTTTTTGCCTTGAAACAGATTTTAGAGAAGAAATGGGGTGGTTCACCAGTTGTTCAATAATTTTAAGGAAGTATATGATTATATCAAAAGAAAGAGACGGGGGGGGGGGGGGTTACGATATAATATATCCTGGTACGATTCGGAATTCTAAAAAGGAAAAACTTATTCAACTAGGAGGATATGTCTCAACTATCCCATAAGCAAAATACCTATAGATATGGCAGATAGTTTCACAGATTCACAGGGGATTGAAACCAGGTGATGGCGTGTCTTCATTGCTCTAACTTTACATTAGAATACGCGATAATAAAAATAAAACGAACACAAGGATACTAACATTGAATGTCTTGAACCAACTGTTCATATATGCGGATGATGTAGACTTAATAGGGCACGATAGAGATTACTACAAAGTAACACCGATGTCTCACTAGTAACACTACTTCAAGTGCACACTGAGATCTAGAAGAGATACACATTTAAAATCAGCATAAAAAACTGAGTTTGTGTGTAAAATATTAGGTGCCAGTGGTTGAAGAGAAATTGGCGGGAAAAGTTTTGAATAATTTGTTTTTGGTATGCTACTATGAATATCTGGCTCTAGTTTACACTCAATGCCGCGCACTACCGTGACAGTCAAATGACACTGATACTTGCACGTCGCTATACTCGTAGTCACCACACTGGTACAAGGGTAGAATCAGTAGAATGGCACACGAATACGAACAAGCAAACATACTGATGAGACAGGAAAAGTTGTGATTTTTTCCTAGCGTCATGATTAGGATGTCAAAATAAGTGCGCATGCAAATTTTGGCAACTCAAGCGCAATTGGTTTGGGAGATATTGATGATACAATCGTCAGAAAAAAACTTTTGTAAACATTATTTTATATGGGCCGGTTTAGTAACTGTTGACTTGGCCCGTCACGTTCTAGTTAAAAGATACCAATGCCCCTGCCGGCTACCCGGTCGGCATACTTGTCAGATTCTTCTCTGTGGAGAGTGATATAAAATTGTTGAAATACCATTATACTTTTAAATTACTGAAAGAAATGGAAAGCAAATACATAGTAATGGGTACTGGATGGAAGGCGCTACCTTGTTGAGGGTATATTCTTTATGGCCTCCATCTTGAATCTTGATTTATTTTCTTAAATGGAAAGGGGGTCGTGTAATATGTCATTCTGTGTTAGAATATTCCGAAAAATACGTTCCTGAAGTCTGTTTTGCTGTAAATGTAATACTGTGAGAGATAAGGGTATCTGACGCTAGCATCGGGTAATGATACAGAAGGATGGAAACACCCATTTCTTCTCGAAATAATGACGGAAATGAAACCTAAATACATGCAAATTGTTCCTTAGTATAATGCCTTATCGATACGGATTTGTACGCATTTGGGTTTCATTTCCTTAATTTTCTGAAGGCGAAATAGATGTTTCCGGCTACTGCATTACCTCATGCTAGTGTCACATACCCTTACGTACTAGCGTCTCTCGCAATATTACATTTACAGTAAAAACTGACTTCAGAAACGTATTCTCCATAAAATTCTAGCCCAGAATGATATATTACACGATCCCCTTCCCATTAAGAAAATCAACCGAGATTCAAAATGGTGGCCATGAAGAATATACCCTCCACAAGGTAGCACTTTTCACCAAATACACATTACTATGTATTTGCTTTCCACTTTATTTCAGCAATTTAAAAGTATAATAGTATTTCAACGCTTTTATATTACTCTCCACATACAAGAATCTGACTATTGTATCATCAATACGTCCCAAACCAACTGCGTTTAGGTTGCCAAAATTTGCATGCACACATATTAGGACATCGTAATCATGACGCTGGGGAAAAAATCATATTTTTTGCCTCATCAGTATGTTAGCTTGTTCGTATTCGTGTGCCATTCTACGGATTCTACCCAATTCTATACTTGTACCAGCGTGGGTCTCTGGTGACTATGGGTCATCCGGAACCAATTCCTTTTTCCTAACTCCTACTCCCTTCGGGTAGAAAATATTGAAGGTACCTTCGTTTGTTGTTCCGAGAGGAAATGGTTTCGAACATCCTTCGACAGGAGCGACATCTTGTGAGAAGATATCCTAACCTCCGCCATTATGTCCATACGTCAATTGGTACTCTAAACATGTAGAAACAATCGCAAAAATGTCACATTTATACACCATAGTAAGAATTACATGATGCACAATAATAAATTAGTGTGATTCCAAAAATACATTTGGCTGGAATGTTGCGTGCTATGTCCGCCAGAACTTTTTGAACGAATGTGAAACCCAAATTCGGTGAGTGCGTATTTAGCTTTCTATGATTTGCTCTATTTAACGTAAAATATCTAATACTTCTGTAAAGCTGGAGAGGTGGCGTCTCCATCGGGGTTCTGGCGGAATTACTAGCTGCAACATTCCTTCACATGTAAAAAGCAATGCATCCCCGTGTGTTGCGTTTAAAATAAAACTGATGCGTAATGCTAAAGTGGCTTAATATTTCGTGTGGCTTAATAATGTACAAAGGCACATATGACCTCTCAACATTTTTGCATTACCGAGGAAGAAAATCAAATAACAATGGTGCGTTGTGTGTTATAAACTATGTACAAGGGTACATCTCTACTTTGCATTGATCTCGCGAAGCTTGAAATATCACGCTAGCATTAATACCACAAAAAAATAAGAGCTTATGGTCCGCATCTTCCGCCAGGTATTGAAGAATATGTACGCTCTACACCACTTATTCCTTTACCAATAATTGTAGCGGACACTTCTATAAATATCTAGCGACAATCAGTAACCCATAAAGTGTTGCGGAAAGTTATGTCATTATTTCCTTAAATACGCACTCGAGTTGATCAACACACAGTAAACATGCTAGCATGCGAAGGAATACTTATGACGACATTCCGTGTCAGTGTTCGATTTGTTATAAATTACGCAGGGGTTATCCTCAAGCTAGTGGTTGCTGTTATGTTTCAACATACTACCTGATTGGGTAGAAATACAAAAATTTTACCCCTGATTGGGATGATATTCGGAATCAACAACCGGTGATAAAATACTCACGCACCATGGAAGATCCCCATATCCCCTCGGCAAATCGACAACTGCTTTGTGTTATGAATGAACATCCACAAGAAGACACGGACAGTATCTCGAGAGAACGAAGGAGGGGTTAGTTAAAGCCAGGTTAGATATTTTTTTCAGTAAACGCGATGTTCAATACTGCATGTGCAATGTGCAAGATGCTGGTTTCTCTCTCGCCGTTTCAATTTTATTTCACCCTTCCATGACTCGAAACATTTTATATTTCCTGTACTCTACATCGTGCTATTAATTGTCCTAATCTTCAAATATGTTTTATAGTAACACTCATAGAGTTTGCGGGATGTAGATAACTGCATTCTAACTTCACGTTTTCTGTACACATACGTATCGTAAGCTTATTATACGTAAGGACTTTAGAAAGTATATGAGGGTGAACAACCTGAATATTTCCTTCAAACTCACTTTGAGATAATGCAAAAATCTGCAATGCAATGATGCAAATGCTATAATCAAGGTCCATACTCATTACCAGGTGAACGTGAAGTGATAATAGAATAGATATGCTACAGTGAATGATAGAAACTTGGATTCTGTCAGATTCCCCCAATGGTGTTGTAACCCCCGAATTGTCAAGTACACAGCCCCAACTTAATTTTTACTGGAGTGTGTGGCATAATGTAGATTAAAACTCTCTATAAAATCTGGAACAATTCAACTTACGTCTCCAATTTTTGCTTTACTTTCCCAACCAAACCAAAAATTCTGAAATGTTTCATCACTTCTGATTTGGAGGTGTGAAATCTATAGGCTGCACTAAAATTAAATCGAATGTAATTTAGTAGGGTGAAATACAAATGTTATTTTAAAAAAAAAATAGTTGCATTTATTTCACCGTTATACAAAAAGATATGTATAAAATTTATTTGCTTTCATTTAAGTACTTTCCAAAATTTACTATGTTAAATGTACTTTCGATAGTAACATTTTTATCTAGGGTTGTTTTGGTAAAACAGGCGGTAACACAGCTTCTGCCATGTTTCGCTGGGTGAAATAAATGGCCGAACTTCCGGAAAGGCATCTTCAATGGAACCTTCGTGAGAGGGGCTATAAAAGGACCTTCGCAACCCTTCCTTTAGGTTTCGAACGACCTTCAATATGGCGGCGATGAAGGAAAAGGTGGCAGATTCGGATGGCTTTTATGAGTATAGCGACGTACAGCTATCAGAGCCATTTAACTGTCTGTTACGGTAATGTTCGGCATTGAATGTAAACTAGCGACAGATATTCATAAGTAGCGTACCAAAAACAATGCTATTCAAAACTTTTACCGCCAATTTCTCTTCAACCACTCGCCAATGGCACCTAATAATTTACACACAAGCTCACTTTTTATGCTGATTTTAAATATCTGGGTGTCCATTTGAAATAGTGTTACTTGTCAGTAGAAGTTAGCGATAAGATAGGACTACAGGTGAACGTAGCCAGAACAAAAATACAGGAAAATAGCCGGAACACAGAAAATGAAGACAACAGAATTAGGAATGAGATTACAAAATAAACAAATTTAAATAGTTGGGAGAATACTTAACAAGCAAGGACAAGTTCACGATTAAGGAACAATAAGCCGTTTACCATCGGGCAATTCATGCGTGTATTTCTATTCAGTCCAGACGCTCCTAACTTTCGCAATTAATATCAAGAAAGCTGAAACTAAAAGTATACAGAAGCGTTATTCTACCGGTAATAACTTATGGTTGGAGTACGACCCTGGCAGATAAACATAAATTGCGCAAGACATAAGGGCGGAAACGCGACGACTTGGCCGGAGAATGCAGGAAGCTGCATAATGAACTCTACCGACTATATGATTCACCCGATGCTGTAAGAATAATGAAATCACGACGGCTAAGATGGGCAGGCCATATAGCTCTAATTAGTCAAGTAAATATAAGCACACAAGGGGTTAACTAGGCAGAAATTCGAGGAAGCATGAAACCGCACGAATGTAATATTTGTTGAACTAAACAACATATCAAAATTCCCTATCAATCCAGGCTGTGCTTCGGGATTTGGAAAAAATATGGCGCCAAAAGTAAGTTTTTTTTTTCATTTATCTCATAAGCGACGGCCCATACAGAAATTTTTCAGGAGCACACAATGAAAGATCGTATTTCTTCCTTTCTGAGTCGCTACTACCATTAAATACATAGAACGAACTGTTACAAAGTTATCACCGGTTTTAATGTTACAAATTTCAACTTTTAACAGAAGAAAAATAATAAAATGAAATAAAAAAACTTTTAACTACATGGATAGGCAAAAGTCTGGAAACACGCTGGTAAGTCGAAAAAGGCTGGATGGAGTGAAAGAAAATTTTGTGTATTGGTGGTGGGGGATGCGCTCCACGTCAAGCACCTTGAAAGCCTCCATGGATTTATGTCGAGAATTTTAAATGGGAACGGCATCATATCTCAAATCGTTTTAGACTAGCTCGTTCTCAGAAATGAAATATGAAGTCCTTTTTCACCTACGTATATTTGTGTAGGCGATAGGGAGTAACCTCAAAAATATTTCGCTCCCTACATTATGTGATCAGTGTGGCGGGCTATCATTTTGCCACACACACTTTCGAATCCTCGTGGACCCTGAGTAACACATCGGGTTTAACAGTGGGTCATCTATTCTGGAGATGGTGTAGGTAGTTGATTTTTTCGCGTTATACTATGTCTTCAGATGGAATGAGATAGAAATCACGGGCTACTCGCTGAGCCTGCGTTGATTGATCCAACATCCCGGAAATTGCAGACCCACTCAACCTGAATACTCTGCAGCGTGGTGCGGGAACGCATCATCTTGTCGAAAAAATATAGGGAAATCCCCCATCAGGATACAGCAGTGAGAAGGCAAAGTTATCGCGAAGGATGTGGGGCTCTTTATAATGGTTGTCGCAAGTCCTCTTTCTGTATTCTCGTCCGCTGCAGCTCTTGGTCGTCCACTAAAGTCTCCTGTATCTTCAAATTTTCTTCAATATCTTTGATGATGGTTGCATATGCTCTGTCTCCTCTCTGACAATGAAGAGCGTTCAACTCATACTGCGACCACCACTCATCACCACTATATCTCGTTCCGTTTATGAAGACTTAGCACCCTCCATGCTGAATCACCTCCAAACGACAGAATATTCCTTACCGAGTCGCCGTAGCTCAGTGGTAAAGCGTTGGCATATTCGGGAAGTCGTGGGATTTATTCCAGAGGCCAAACATTCTGACTGACGTTTTTCCAGGATTTTTCCTCAGTCACACAAGGCAAATGCTCAAATGATTTAAAAAATATATATATTTAAATTAAAAAATCGATTTACATCAATCAATATTTTTTTATCGTGATTTTTTTCAACCCTGGCCTAATCCCGATTTCCTAAACAAATAAACGTCGTTAAAAACAAACTTCACATCTGAACGACAATATGTCACATGATGCCTTTCTCGATTTAAAATTTCTACTTAAATCCAAGATTGCGGCTTTCAATAAGGCTGAAACTGGGCCCATTCCCCGTTACCAAGATCAAACATTTGGTCTCGCTCTATCCAGCCATTTTCGACTTACTAGGGGTTTTCCAGACTATTGTCTATCCCTACAGTTAAACGATCTCTTTTAAGATAGTTTTTTTTTTCCTATTAACAGTTGATATTTGCAATATTAAAACCGGTAATAACTTTGTACCAGTACGTTCTATTTTTATTTTATTTTGCCACAGCTACTAAGAAAAAATGAGATCTTTCATTTTGTACTCATGAAAAATCTCTGTACAGGTTTGAAATAAACAAAACAAAAAACAAAACTAATTTGGGCGCCATTTTGAAGCACAACCTGGAACTAATGGGAGTTTTGATATGTTGTTTTGGTCAGCAAGTACTAAATTTCTGCCAAGTGTCATGTTTTCTCGAATTTCTTCCTGGTCAAATGTCTAATTTGACTGGACGAAACGGGGGAAAACGAATATTATAGTCCATTATGCTTGAGACTCCGATCTGGTAAACCAAGGCGTCGTTAGGACAATATTAGAAGAGTCTTTCGAAAAAAAATATTTTTTCAGTGGGCCATTTTAGTAACTATGGACCTCGGCCCGTCACGATGATCTAAGTGCAGTACAATTAAAAATGTACAAACATGCATATGCATACCCCAGGAGGGATTTGAACCCACAACCTCATGAAGGGCGGCCCAGCGCCCTACACCACAAGACTACCCAAGTCAAAAGTGTCTTGAAGAAAACGCCTCATCTTGACCAGGACAGAAAGTTTGTTAATGCGGCGATGAACTTCGAGTTTCGTAAGCCACACAGAATTTGTCAATGGTTTGCATGATATCTGACACGATAGATGTGAATGAGAATGGGGAGAAAACATTCTCACACATATATATCATCATCATATTCAGCCGTTTTCTATCCACTACTGGACAGGGTTGAAATATATATATATATATATAAAACATGTTTTAAACTATGTTTTTCTAAACAGTGTTTAAAACGTTAATTTTATTTTTCTTCTTTGAAACAATCATATATTTTTAAGAGTACAAAAGGTGTGTGTGATTTTACCAGTAAAACGTATGCAATTTGTCCTGCGTGAAACCTAGCTTCCAAAATAATCAGTACTATAGCGCCGCACGCCTACAGGGGGAGACAAAATGAGTTGTTCTGATTTGTTCTTTATCAGTTGAATGCTAAAAGCAGGAAATATTAATTCGCCATCAATAACATGAAACAAGATATATTTCAAACCTTATTTTTATTTATTTATTTAGTGTGAGAAACTGACAGGAAAAGAAAAAATTCATGGGCATGTATTTGCTTTTAAGTTTACATTGCTCTATCTTTTTTATGTTTATGAGGAAAGGAAACCGAACCACCGTAGCTCAGTGGTAGAGCGATGGCGTAGCATTCGGGAGGTCGTGGGTTCGATCCCAGAGGCCGATCATCCTGACTGATGTTTTCCCAGGGTTTTTCTTGTCACATCGGGCAAATGCTGCTATGGCACCTTCAACATATACCCTGGCTGACATATCGCCGAATCCTTTCTCCTCCCCTATCCCGGTCTGAGCCTTAGATGCCTAAAGGCCATAATTAAAAACCAAATTTAATGAAGGAAGGGGCAGTAGAGAGTACCTATGCAGTTTTTATAATTATTTTTATTAGGTGTTTGGAGTTTATGTCGTGTGGCAGAACTTATTAGCTGTTCTGCTTCTCTACTGTTCGTTTATAGATTCATCATCAATGCGTTGTACTTGTCATTTGTCATTGTGTTTGACTTCTCTTAATGCTACACATTACTGTTTTAAATATTCCACGAAGTCTATATTGTAGAACAGTATACTTCGTTATTCATAGCTTTTCACAGCTCAAATGAGTTAACTTTTTATTATTTCCGTGCATTACTTATTAATAAAAAGCCACCAAGTTCTTCAAAACTTGTATTACGGAACGTTTCACAAACGACTTTGTTATCACTTTCAACCATCAAATATAACATAGTTGAAACGTTCCATAATACAAGCTTTAAAGTATTTGGTGGCTTTTTATTAATACGTGATGTCAATACTACTTAGACGCTTTAACATAAACGTAAACTTTAATATATAACCCGGTCGTAGCCTCTAACAAGCTACGAAGAGCAGACTAAATACATAGTTTTCAAGCTAGATACCGAAGAAGTTGGATGCAAAAGTGAGTAAGCCTGACTTTATGTGAACAAAATCTTTACTAAAAGTGTATACAAAATAATCTTGACAAAACAGGCTATTTCAGAGCAGATTTATAGTAAGTACTACCAATGTGTTTTTACCTTGTATGAGATAATAGCTTCTTTTGTATTATTTTAAAATCGAGGTTTTTACCGATTTTAACCAAAAGGGTGTAATAAATTCTTATTTTAGAGTATCCTTGGATTACTCGTCAAATTTATTATTTACTCAAATTTGCCGACAAGGCTATTTATTACACGCATTCAACAAAAACTGTTACAGGCGGTAGCACGTTTGACTACGAATCGCGTGGCCAGGGTTCAAACCCCGACCAGGACAATGGAGAATTTTCCTTCAGTGTTCTCATGCCTGGCGCTCTGAGGTATACTCACACTCAGCCTCCTATCAAATTGAGTACCACACAGTTTACTTGGTATTCCTGGCCACTTTGGGAGGTAAACGCAGCCGAGCGTGGGACTAGAATATGTGGAGTGCTAAGTCCACATCCCCCATACGCATTACATAGGGTCTACCTTTACCTTTTTAACTTTTATATAATAAACAGCTTTGTCATTGAATGTCAATAAATAGCAAATTTGGTAAAACAGAACCTGCAATTTCTAGTAAGTGCTTATGAATAGACCGAAAGCGCGACTGAAACATTATAGAGGCTATGCAGATGGAGTACCTGCACTTCAAGCTAAAATTGTTGTAATTTTTCACCAGTTTTGTCGACGAGTTGTCTTCAATGTCACCGCAAAACTGCGTAAACCTCGTCACGCAGCAGGCAGATACTTCGAAAATGTTGTCCGTTAAATGGCTCTAGGTGTTCATAAAATTGCACTACGAAGTCTCTCTCTTAATCTTTCCATTTCTCCATAATCTATCTTTCTTTCTTTCTTTCTCTCTCTCTCTCTCTCTCTCTCTCTATATATATATATATATATATATATATATATATATATATATATATATTGGAAACTTTGGATTTGGCAAAAGAAACAAGAGAGGAGAGAAGTTAGTGGAATTTTCAGAAGCCAACACACTGTTCATTTCCAATACATTTTCCCTAGAAACCGCCCCAGAGGAAAAGGACATAGAAAGGCCCAAATGGGACCAAAAACGAAATAGACTACGTTTTATCAAATAACAGGGAAATTCTGCAAGACGTGTCTGTTCTGAACAGTTTCAAAATCTCGAGTGATCATAGGATGGTGAGATGTAAGCTGAAACTAAATACTAGACTAAAACCGTCAGTTTTAGATCTGGAAAATCTTGGAAAACACAGACAGACATTCGAGATAGAACTAAGCAACAGATTCAGCGCCTTGGAAGAGTTAGAGGATGAAGAAGACATCGATAGCAGAAATAAAATACTGACTGAGATAATAAGAGAAACAGCCAAGGAGATAGCAGGTACCACAAAGGAAAAAGAGAGCAAAATCTCAGAAGAAACTAAACTCTTGATGAAGAAAAGAAGGGAAATGAAAGAAGATCAAAATTGCATAAAGAGGATTGAGTACTTAGAACTAAATAAAACCGTAAGGAAGAAAATAAGAGAGGATGTACGAATATATAACGAAAATCTTGTTAGAAATACAATCGAGGAAAACAAGAGTTTGAAGAAAGCCAAACAGCTGCTCATGATAGGGAAAAAGCAAATAATTGCAGTTAAGAGACCAGACGGGACCGTAACATGAAATAAGGAAGAAATTATAAACACATTTGAAAATTTCTACACAGAATTGTACTACTCCGAGGAAGAGCTAGGAAATGAAGACTTAGAAGAAAATGATGTAGAAGACCCAGACGTAATGAAAGAAGAAGTGGATAAAGTACTTCGAGGGATGAAGAACGGAAAATCACCAGAAGAAGATGGATTCACAGCAGAGATGTTTAAATGGGGAGGTGGAAAAATGAAAGAGGAACTTGCTAAATTATTCTCGATGTGCCTGAGGAAGAGAGAAATACCCTCAAGTTGGAACAATTCCGTTATCATTTTGTTGTACAAGAAAGGGGACAAAGAACGCGTCGAAAACTACAGACCAATTAGTTTACTGTCGTCAGTCCTATACAAAATGTTCACCAAAGTTATTTTGAATCGTATTGAACGAGACTTAGATTTTAACCAGGGAAGGGAACAAGCCGGATTTCGTCGTGGATTTAGCACAATGGACCACATACAAACACTGAATGAAGTTATGGAAAGGACTAATGAATATGAACTTCCACTATGTTTGGGATTCATAGATTCTGAAAAAGCTTTCGATTCGGTCTCCTTGTCAGCAGTACTTAAATCAC